>JAGKTI010031976.1:821-12004 GCA_018397915.1 Birgus latro
CTATCGCTACTTCAATGGTCACTGTTCCTCTGAACTGTCTGCTTGCATCGCTGCACCTCTACGACGGGCACGTAGTACCCATCTAGCAACAAACTCTCATCCCTTTTCTGTCCAACTCTCTAATGCAAGAGTTAACCGTTATTCCCAGTCCTTCTTTTATGCAACTGGTCAACTCTGGAACTGTCTCTCTCTGTCTGTATTCCCTGCTTCCTATGATCTCCAATTTTTCAAACGCAGTGTGTCCAGGCATCTCGAAATGAATGGATCTTGAATTTGGCTCTCTTTTGTATTGTTTTTACTTTTTCTTGGAAGAAACAGTATGCGGGCCCTTGGCCCTTGGTTCCTTCTTCCTTGCATTAAAAAAAAAAAAAAAAAGGTAAGAGTGGATGGAGCTTTGAGTGATGAGTTTTCCGTGAATGTTGGTGTGCATCAGGGGTCAGTTTTGAGTCCCTTGTTGTTTATCATGGTGCTTGAAGCCCTCTCACGTGACTTCAGAGATGGACTCTCATGGGAGATGTTGTGTGCTGATGATTTGGTGTTGATTGCAGAGAATGAAAAGGAGGCGGAGGAAAGATTTAGGAAGTGGAGAGATGGTATGGGGTACAAGGGCTTAAGGGTAAATGCAGATAAAACAAAAGTGATGATATCTAGGGTTGGTGGCGGTACAATCAGAGGAGAGGGAGAGTGGCCATGTGCAGTTTGCCACAAGGGTGTGGGAAGTAATTCCATCTTGTGTAGTGTTTGTGATAAGTGGGTGCACAAGAGATGTAGTGGTATTAGAGGTAGACTGCGAGATGATGCTGATTTCGTGTGTGCGGTGTGTCGGGGAGAGCAGGTGGAGATTGTTAGGCGTGAGAGGGTTGAACTTGCAGGTGAGTCTCTTGAGTGTGTGGAGGAGTTTCGTTATTTGGGAGACATGTTATGTGCCGGAGGTGGCTCTGGAGTTAGCCCGGTTGCTAGGGTGAGAAGTGGTTGGAAAAAGTTCAGGGAGCTGTTGCTTCTCCTGACATTGAGAGGTTCTCTCCTTACGTGCTAAGGGGTCTTTGTATGCAGCATGTGTTAGGAGTGTGATGCTGTTTGGTTGTGAGACCTGGGCAGTAAAGGAAGAGGATGTTCGCAGGTTTAAACGTACAGAAATGACAATGATTAGGTGGATGTGCAGTGCGTCCCTGCGTGCAAGGCCTGGGGGGGCTGGGTTTATGATGGAAGAGTTGAGAAGTAGGATGGGACTGGAGTGTATTGGTGTTGTGATGAGGAGAGGTAGACTGAGGTGGTTTGGACATGTGGAGAGGTTGGGGGATGATAATTGGGTACAGAGGGTGAGAGGTGTTAATATTGAGGGAGGAGTTGGGAGGGGTAGACCGAGAAAGACATGGGACGTGGTCATTAAGTGTGACTTAAGGGTTGAGGGACTGAACAGGGAGGCTGCCAGGGATCAAGCAGCATGGAGAGCCACCATTATTTGACCAAGGCCAATGCATGGAAGCATGTTGGAGCCTTCAAAAACGAAACGAAACGATGAGCATTAAACTTTACATCACAGTTATGGTCCATACATTCCTTTAGTATTGCAGAAAGAAAGCAAACTATAGGCTGGGTTTTGAGATGAAATTAATGCATGCATGGTAGCAAATTGTCATGCAGTGAAGCACATATTTTTGCAGTAAAGAGTGACTGTAAACAATAACAAATAACAATAAACAGTACATTCATATATTGTATAACATAGCTGTTTATTATAGCTGTAAAATATTATACTTCTGGTAATCACTGCTGGCAGCGCAATCAGTTTGTTATGTGAGTGAGCCTCAGAAAGGTTGCCTGGCATGCAGCTTACAACAACGTCCATCAGTTATTTCTTGAAAGTACTTGTGAAGGCTATCATAGGGCCTTCATCATAACTGCAAATTAGCCATAAAGCAGTTGGTTGTAAGTCAAGGACTATCTGTATAATGTACCATATGTATAAATATACATAAAACACATGTATACAGCATAATATTTTTCCTGCAGATGATGGTACAGCAGGCGATGGAGCAGCGTGACTGTGGGGACATCAGTAAGCAGCAGTATCAGACCAAAGCCAAGAAGATCCACATGTTGACTGAGCAGGAGCAGTTCAGGGAGGTGAGAGAACACGACCAGCAGCAACAACAGCAACAGGAACAGCAACAGCAGCATCCTCGCCCCTTGCAACCCCCATTTAAAGGTGAGAATGGTTCTGGCCCATGTATTTGGCCTCCCAGCATTATGGAGGGGATAATAAGGACATTGCTGTTGCAGAGTATCACCGTTTTAAATGTTGCAGTTCAGCTCCTTTATTCCAGCTTGACACATTTTCCACAAAAGCATAATACAGTTAGACTTGTTTATTTCAACCTCCCAGTATTTTAGAATGATGGAGTAAGGGGCGTTTCATTCTAGTCTCCAGTACAGTATACCCAGGAAATTTTACTAGTTATGAAATTCATAGTTTCAGCATTTTCTGTTTTACAGCTCTACATCTCATGAATGGCTTCAATTCAGATGCTTGAAATTTCAAGCTGCAAGAGTTTTTAATGCCACTGTACTGTACATAATTGGAATGGTCAGTACTCAGTGGTCATTTAACTTAATTTTACTGGTAAAGTATTTCTCAGTGTAAGGTGGTAGGTGGAGGCACCCACCATCCACTCACTCACTGTAATGCTGCTTTGGGTGTCTATCCTTTCCCCTCTTCCTTCCTTCCTTCCTCTTCTGTCTTTCTTTCCTTCATTCTTTCTTCTTCTGCCTACAGGTGACTTTACACTCCCTCTTCTGTCTCTTTTCTTCATTCTTTCCTCTTTCTTCTGCCTCTGGGTGACTCGGCACTAAGTGAAAGGCCAAACGGTTTCCTGGGTTTCCTGTACACCACGAAACCATTTATCTCGCTGGGTGGTAACCATATAACCAAATTATGGCACCTGGTGGTTTAGTGTGCAATAAGGCGCTCCAATCGGATTGAGCCTGTGTGGGTTTATATCCATGGGGTGTTTGGGGTTTATTGCTCACATAATGCCACTCAGGGATGAGTGAGGCTGGTCACTCTGATCTTAAATGTCAGGACCAACTTGCCTAGCCCTGGGCTCCTATACTTCTCATGGGGCAACATAGGATTGGATGATGGATGGACTATTCATTTTAAATTCTTCCATTCAGTGCATGTTTTACTTGTTCTTACCTTTGTTGATGATGTTATAGGGAGGGAAATAACTTTTAAGATGTTGCATACTCAATAATGAGAATGGCTTCTGTATGATTATTGGTAAACTGCAAAGCAAATTTAAATGATGAGTAATACTAATTCTTGAGGTTATAGGGAGGCTGAATTCCGTGACTTTCAAGGGTACAGTATAATGTACAGTAGTAACCATTCACCTTTATCTTCAAAACCTTGCTCTGTAATGAAACTCTCTTGAAGGGAAGGTCATTACTGAAAGGTCTACTTTCTGTTTTGTCGTTTTAAAATTACAGTATTAACACTTTCAGTCTTATAATATATTTTTCATCGTATTCTTGGTGTCTTCAGTGGTTATGTCCAACTTAGGAGAGGTTTTTTGGGCTGGAGGGGTCATATACCATATACAGTACGTATCAGTAGTTTCTACTTGAAAAAAAACACCCCTAAACTAACAGGCAAAAGTCTTGCATGGACGTGGGACCATAAGGGCCACAATATGAGGTATCACAGGGCTTTACAAATGAAACACCTTGTTGGTGGTAATCGATAAGGAGTGGTATTATTCCCTAAAGAATACCCAAGATAATTAATATAACTGTACCTCAGGAAGCACTTCTTTGGCCCAGCAGTAAGGCCATGCTCACGGAGACGGTCCCAGACATTCCGAAGTTCACTCATGTGGTTTTGCCAATCCTTACTGTGAATGACCACATTATCAAAATAGCAGCATGTGAGCTGTAGGCCCTTAGGAATTTTCCACATCAACTTAATGAAGCTTGAACAAGCAGTCTTAAGTCCAAAGGGCATCCTGGTGAAATGGATAAGCCCTTGGCTAGTTGCAAAAGCAGTTAGAACCCTTGAATCAGGGTGTAATGGAATTTGCCAGTAGCTTTTACAAAGATCTGATTCGGAAATATATTTATCACCAAAAAGTCTGCGAGGTGATCGTCACGAGTAGGCATAGGTTCCGCATCGAACAGAGTAATGTCATTAAGGGCTCTAAAGTCAACACACAACCAATAACCTTGTTTCTTCTTAACCAAAACAACTGGGGAACAATATGAGTAAAAGGATGGTTACCTAACTCTAGCATCTTCACTACCTTTTCCTCCATTACGTCTCTCAAGTGATCGAGCACAGGATAGGGTTTCTTATGTACTGGAAGGGAAGATGTTAACTTTTATTTCGTGAGTAAAGGAGCTAGTCTTACCAGGCTTATCCGACAGCACATCAGAGTATAGATCTAACAACCTTTTCAGTTCTTCCTTCTCTTCTGGGGACAATTCAGGGTTAATTTTACATTCTTCAACCTTGTGCCTATGCTTTCGTTTACAAGCAGCAAGTCTCCCTCGCTTGTGTCATCTAACTCAGTTAGACTAGTGCAAACCGACTGAACTAGGCCAGACTGTTCTTTCTCATCCTCTCCCCTGTGATATTTTTTTAGCATGTTGATATGAAAGAGTTTCAACTTACCCTAACTCTAATAACATAATCTACATTATTATGACTTTCTACAACCTCACAAGGCCCCTTCCATTGCATATTTAGCTTATTATGGCTACTAGGTAGCAGAAGTAGTACCTCATCTCCAGCAGATAGACTTCTGGGCTTGGCTTTCTTATCAAAATATTCCTTATATTTTTGTGCACTGATCTTTGAATTGGAAATTGCCAGCTCAGCAGCTTCCTCCAATCTCTGACGCAACTCGTGAACGTGTCGGTAGGAGTTTCTAAGGTCCTGATCAAGTTTTTCATTAGTGAGTAATTCATGTAGGATGGTAAGGGGACCCCGAACGTTATGACCATATAGCAACTCAAAAGGTGAAAACTTTAAGCTGTCTTTGGGTATCTCTTTATATGCAGACAACACTGCTGGGATGTACCGGTCCCAATCTTCAGGGTGATCAGTACATGCCTTGCGTAGCCATCGACTTAAGAGTGCCATTCATTCGCTCAACACAACCATTGGATGCGGCGTGATAGGGACTGGAGTGCACAGCTTTTACGGAGAGAAGTTTATTAATCTCCTTCATGAGTTCAGATCTGATTTGTGGGCCATTGTCTGATAGTATCTCCTTGGGAATACCTACCCTAGAAAATATATCTACCAAACTCTCAGCAACAGTAATGGTGTCTGCCTCCTTTAAGGGGACAGCTTCCGGTAATCTGGTAGTACAGTCCATCACCGTTAAGATATAACAGTGTCCTCTGTCGGACAGTGGAGGTATTGGGCCAATGATATCAATGGCCAACTAGGAAAGTGGTTTATATATGAGGGGCATCGTAGACATAGGCACAGGTTTTACTCTACCCTTATGAGTTAATTTCTGACATGTCCCACGAGATTTACAGAACCTCTCGATATCGGCTCCTATCGCTGGCCAAATGACCTTTTGATAAACTTTCCGTGCCGTCTTACGATGGGTAAAATGACCAGACAGCAGTCCTTCATGAGCCAGCTTCAGTATCTGCGACCTATATGACTTAGGTACTAGAAGCTGCTTGTCTCCTACTTCTGTTGGGTCCCTACTCTCAACACATACCCGGTATAATAAGCCATCAAATACCTGGTAATTGACTGTACGCCCATGGTGAGAAGTAGAATGGCCCTTCTGGTGTAGGCTCCACACAAACTTCAGCGTGCTACATTTGCGCTGGGCCTTTAGAAAAGACTCTTTGTCCGTTGGAATGTCCATATCTGTAGTAAGCAAAGGTGTGTTGGTTAAGGGCTTCTTGGCTGCAGCTCTGGTCTGCACAGCAGCGTCAGGTACCTCAGCTTTATCCTCCACCTGCTTCGACTGGTCATCATCATCATCTTCGTTTTTCGTCCTTCTGTTCCCATATATTCAAACTGGGGTTCGATGTGCGATGGCTTTTCTCCACTGCTTCCTATCGTGGATTAAATCTTCTCCAATACCCAGTCTTTCCATATCTTGTGTTACAACACTTTTCCAGGTCTTCTTAGGTCTTCCTGGCGGTCGACATCCCACCACTTCCAGTTCCTCTGCTATTCTCACACAACTCTCTTCCTCACTCCTCCTCACGTGACCAAACCATCTAAGCCGCTTCTGCCTCAGGATGATATCGAGATCCTTCACCCCGCATCTTCTGGCTGCTTCCTCACTCAAAACTCTGTCCTCCCATCTCACTCCCGCCATGTATCTTAACATTCTACGATCAGTACTCCTCAGAAAATTCATCAGTCTATCTGTCAAAGCCCATGTTTCAGCACCATATATCAATACTGGTCTAATGCAGGCCTCATAAATTTTACTTCTGTGTCTCAGTGGTATGTATTTCATGACCAGTAGGCTAGCTATTTCCTTCCTCTTTAACCATGCTGCCGCCACTCTTGTTCTGACTGATCTCTTCACCCCTGCTTCGCAGTCCAGTATATCTCCTAGATAGCAGAACTGCTGCACTTCCTGTAGTGTGCCCCCATTCACCTCTAGTTCATCCTCTGCTTCATCTCCCTCCGCCTCTCTTCTTATATAGGCTGGGCATTGGAAATTTTGCATTCCTCTCAATTTCTGCAGACCTGAACACCTTCTATGGCACCACTTATTACACTCCTTGCACAACACTGAGTTCACTCCTACTCCTCTGCCACAGCATCCACATAGCCATTTTCCTGACTGAATTCTTTCTACTGGTTTCTTGCCTGTCACCATTACCTTTGTCTTATCCATATTTATTTTCATTCCCCTATTTTCCATTCCATTTTTCCGTCTATTAAGTATTTCCACCACTTCTTCCTTAGTCTCTGCTGTTAGCACTAGGTCATCAGCATACAGCAATTCTCATGGGCCTTCCCCCCTACATTCCCGTGTTGCCTCCTCCATTACTATGTTAAACAGCAATGGACTGAGTGCTGACCCTTGATGTACTCCAACTCCTATTCCAAAATTTCCTGATGTTCCTTCTGTTGTCTTGACTTTTGATCTTGTATCAATATAGAGAGACATGACAGCTGCAGTGAGTCTCTCAGGCACATCCTGTCTTCTCAAGGCCCACTCTAGAACTCTCCTTGGTACTCTATCAAAAGCTTTTTCCAAGTCCACAAACACATGGTACAAGCATTTCCTCCTCTGTTGAAACTTTTCCTGCAACTGTCTCATGATGAATATTGCATCTATTGTGGATTTACCTGGCCAAAATCCAAACTGTCGGTTGTCTATCTTCACTATCTGCTTCAGCCTTCCTTCCAGCACCTTTTTGAATATCTTCATTCCATGCTCCAACAGTCTGACTCCTCGGTACTTTCCACACAGAAGGGCATCTCCTTTGCCTTTATAAATTGGCATTGTCCAGCTGTCTCTCCAGTTGATTGTAGAAAGTGTGAAGTGTTAATGTCAGGGGTAGGGTTGTGAGAGGCAAACTGAAGAAGAGCTGGGATGAGGTCATAGAGTGTGACCTCAGGAATAAGGGACTGAATGTGGAGGCTGCCAGAGATCAAACAGCATGGAGAGCTGCCATTAGCTGACCAAGACTAATGCAAGCAAGCATGTCGGAGCCTTTATAAACGATACGAATGGTACAATATGGTCTACATTAAAGCATTTATCCTTGTTAAACTGCGCAGTAGCTGTTATGCCTTCACCTCACTACAGAGAAGGAAAAACAGCTGCTTTTCCACACTGAGTTATCTGAAAGCAGCATGTGAACTGAGCAGAGACAGGCAGACAGGTGAGGAGGTGAAGGAGCAGTGTATTGCTGGTGTGAGTGAAGCAGAAGGCATTAGGAGAAATACCTTGATGTGGTTTGGTCTTGTGGAGGGGATGGAGAATGAGAGACTGACTAGAAGAGTGTATGTGAGTGAGGTGGAGTGGGGGAGGGGGAGACTGAGAATGTGCTGAAGAGATGGGTTGGAGAGGTATATATATATATTTTTTTTATGTGTCCAAATCTGGGCATAGACTTTACAGCCTGCTATCAAGGCCCAGCCGTCCTCATACACCTCTACATGTCACCACTTCGGCACTAACACCCACCGTCCATATTGAATACATGCTAGGGCTGTCTCATACAGGACTGGTGTATTGGTATTAGCGGGGTTATTTTTACGACATGTCGGCGGGTCTTCTGGTAGATCAGTAAAGCCTGATTTTAATTAAATTCAAATCCTTAAACTGTTCCCTGCCTCAGCGAGGATTTGAACCTGGGTCCCACGGGACTGCAAGCCAACTCTCTACCGATCGAGCTACCGCCTCCCCCAATATGAGAGAGGGACTGTGAGTTGGAGAGAAGCCAACCAAATGACAGAGGGCAGGGTGACATGTAGGCATTGTGTGGTTACCCTTTACGAGGTTATGGCTTCCAAAAGATAGATTTTCCACCCCATACGTTAACATCCCCCTCTCCATCAACCACTGTCATAGCACACAAACATACACAGGCAGTTGTCATTGCAAGTCAGGGTTGTTTCAGTATCACAACTTTTTTTTCATATGGTTGGTAATCATTGCAAGAAGTAGCAATGTGTGTGTGTGTGTGTGTTTGTTCTTACCTAATTATACAGTATCTTTACAGGAATGAGTCAAGCTCGTACTGTCCCGTATATCAAACCATTTTCATCATACATATCCTTAAATTTATGAATAGTTTTGGCACACACTATTTCATTCAACAGTTCATTCCATTGATCAATTGCCCTATTTGGGAAACTGAATATCCTTATTTCATCATCACCTCTTTTTATGCAGATTTTTTACAGTGTCCTCTTGCTGATGCTTCCCCATAGGTTATATATTCATTTATGTCTATTTTGTCTTTTCCTGAGATGCATTTATATAGCATAATCATTCCTCCTCTTTTCCTTCTCTCCTCTAGTGTTGGTAGGTTTAATTTTTCGAGTCTTTCTTCATAGCTTAGATCCCTTAAGCTTGGTACCCATCTTGTAACTGCCCTTTGTACATTTTCAATCTTATCTATGTGTTTTTTGAGATGAGGATTCCAGACTATTGATGCATACGCCAGGGTTGGTCTGAAAATGATGATGTTATTCTCAGCATGTCTTCATTTATATATGTGAATATTTTCATTTTAACAACCAGTGTATACATGAGATGGAGGGATGGAGTGGAGAGGTATATGAGAGAGGAGGGTGTGAGCTGGGAGCAGGGCAGTGAAATGACGGGGGACAGGGCAGCATGGAGACCATTTGTTTGTGGCCACTCCTTATGGGATTAAGGCATCTGGCAATAGATTGATAGTATACATGTTACGTACCTTTTCACTGATGTGGTCATCTGGAGGTAGTCTGTTATTGGTAATCACTCCTAGGTCCTCCTCCCTTTCTGATATGTGTAGGGTTGATCTTCCTAACTTATAATCCCAGTCTGGTCTTTTCTCACTGTTACCAAACTTGATTACATGACACTTGTCCACATTAAATTCCATTTGCCATTTGTTGCTTCATTCATGAAGCTTATTTAATTCATCTTGTAGCTTCCTGCAAGAGTCTGTGTTTGTAATTCTTCTTTGTATTTTTGCACCATCAAACATATTTAGAGTGTGTGTGTGTGTGTGTGTGTGTGTGTGTGTGTGTGTGTGTGTGTGTGTGTATGTATGTATGTATGTATGTATGTATATTACAAAGCACAAAACAACATGATTTTAAGCAACATGTGGCAAACAGACTTTCCTCTACACAAGATTTGATAAATGAGAGGAATGAAGGCAGGAGGGGAGGAGTAAAGGAAGGAAAAGAGGAGGAGAGAAGTAAAAGGAGGAGGGGAGGAAGAAAGGTGGGGAGGAAGGCAGGAGGGAATGCAAGAAGGAAGGGAGGATGATAGAAAGGAAGGCACGATACTGGACAAGGCCATTGGACTTCACTGATATTTTCTGTAATTGTCAGTTCCTCGTTCCTTAATGTACAGTATTTAAATATAAGGAAGAGGGAGACACTGTTATGTAGAAGAGAGTTGTAATATAGTGAGAGAGGAGGAAGAGGAGTGGCTGAGGGAGTGAGAGTAGCATGTATGAGTAGCANTTAGATAAAATATATATATATTTCTTGATAACATTTATTCCTAGGCTGTGTCAAGCAGTGGTAGTGTCACTTGCATTAATTTAACGTAGTATCTTTATTGTATAGTTATTATCGATAATAGATCATGGTGGGTGATGGTGGTGGTGGTGGTTTATAAGTGGAAATGGAGGGGAGGGAGGACGTAGGGGGGAGGGAGGGGGAGGAAGCGGTGGAGGGAAGGAGGGATGACGCAAGGGGGAGGGAGGGGGTGGAAGCGGTGGAGGGAAGGAGGGAGGACATAAGGGGGAGGAAGCGGTGGAGGGAAGGAGGGATGACGTATGGGGGAGGGAGGGGGAGGAAGCGGTGGAGGGAAGGAGAAAGACGAGAGGTGGAAAGGAAAGGAGGAAATCAAGAAAGGAGAGAGAGAGAGGGGGGGAGAAACAAGGGGGGTGATGGGAGGGAGGTGAGGGAAACTGGTGGTGGTGGTGATGATTGGTGGTGGTGGTGATGATGATTGGTGGTGGTGGTGGTGATGATGATGATTGGTGGTGATGGTGGTGGTGGTGGTGGTGATAGGTGGTGGTAATGGTGGTAGTTTGTGGTGGTGGTAATTGCAGTGGTGATATGATCCTGTTCATTCAGTCATTATTATCGATGTAACCATCATCATCACCCTGTTGATATAATCTGTGTGTGTGTGTGCATTTGTGTGTGTGTGTGTGTGCGCATTTGCGTGTGTGTGTGTGTGCGCATTTGCGTGTGTGTGTGTGTGTGTGTTTAAACTATCGAATATTCTAGAAACTAAGGGAGAGAGAGAGAGAGAACGAGGAGGAGAGGCTGGGATGGAGGGGAGAGACGAGGAGGACAGGGGGATGGAGGGGGGAGAGGAGGGATGGAGGTGGAAGGATGGTGGATGGAGGAAGCGTGTTTATCAAGGAGGAGGAAGGAAGGAAGATTGATAACAAGAGATGGAGAGACAATGAGAGAGGAAGGAAAGAAAAGGTAAGAGAGAGAG
>JAGKTI010031978.1:0-12004 GCA_018397915.1 Birgus latro
TTAAACTCGTTTAAGTTTTTTGACTGGACGATCTCTTTGTCCAGGTTATTCCACATGTCTGTGCATCTGTAAGGATAGCTATATTTCTTGATGTCCTTCAAGCAGCTTGGCTTCTTTAGTTTCATTCTGAGTCCTCTTGTTACCCTCTCATCCCACACAAACAGATTTTCTCTGTCAGTTGTATCTAGTCCTATCGTGGTCCTGAACACTGCAATCTTGTTTGTGTGTGTGTCTCTCTCTCTCTCCAAAGCAGTGCACCCAACACTTGAGGCCTGAGGTGGCCGTTGTTAACGTTTTCATTTTACAATCATCGTTGTAATGCATTAATTTCTTGCTGGAGCATGTTGATAGTTATATCATATACTGTACTTTTAACATATCCTAGTGTTCTGTGTTTGTATTAGCTTTGGGATCAAGAGTATTAAGCATGAAATCAGCTTGAGATGTAACTGCCAGTTAAGAATGACGGGTGGAGAGGGGATGGTATGGGTAGGTGTATTGGGGAGTGTGGGCAGCTGGGGTAGAGGTAGGTGGAGCTCGTTTCGTCCCCCTCTCTCCTCTTCTCTGGCTATGCAGGGGTAGGAAAGGGGTGCCCTGGGCAGAAATTAGTGATCGTGAGCGTACATTTTTTTTTTCATTTCTAACTACATTCAGTATCTCTTTACAGATGCAAAAATAAATGATATTGTAGTTGGACATAAAAAATAGCTGTTAACATAGTACTGTGTTGTTTTCCACAAGTCATAATATAATGGGTCCATAGAAAACGGGGTATTGTGAGGTAAAGTAGTCCGCGATAGCGTTGCTGCACCTCATCTTCGATACTATCGTATTTCTTTTGCTATTTTTCGAGTTTTAGGCTATTTTCCCCCCCTCATTTTCAAGCATCGGACTTTTTCAAGCAACTAACACTTGTCCCCCCCTATTTGTCCATTTATTCTATGGTCGACTGTAATTTTTAAAAACTGAGTTTTACGCTTGTGTTCCCTTTATGGCCTAAGGTTGCCCTGGGTTTTAAAGGACTTTGGTTTGGAGCGTGTAGCACTTTATGACTGGATGCCCTTCCTGATGTGTACCAGTGACCCTTGGGTGGACTCGATCCTCCAACCCTCCGGTCAGAGCGGAGCGTTCTAACTCACTGAGCCATGGCTGCTACATACATATATATGTGTGTGTATATATATATATATATATATATATATATACAGTATATGTAGATGAGCAGTGTGTGAAGAATGATGAAAGAAGGGTAATGGTGAACAGTGGGGATATTAAAGATACATGGAGAGAGCATTATAGCCAGTTGTTGAATGAGGAGTATGATTGGGATAGGGAAGGTTTGGAGCCAGCAGATCAAGTGTTTGGCACTTGGCCTTTGATTGACGCTGCTACTGTGAGTGAGGCAATAGGCAGGATTCGGGTGGGGAAGGTGGCAGGTGTGTCTGAGTTGACTGCCGAAATGTTGAAGGCCTCAGGAGATACTGGGGTGAGGTTAGTCACTGACCTGATAAACATGATTATATATGTGTGTGTTGGTTTGGACATGTGGAGAGGATGGGGGATGATAATTGGGTACAGAGGGTGAGAGGTGTTAATATTGGGGGAGGGGTTGGGAGGGGTAGACCGAGAAAGACATGGGACGAGGTCATTAGGTGTGACTTAAGGGTTAAGGGACTGAACAGGGAGGCTGCCAGGGATCGAGCAGCGTGGAGAGCCACCATTAGGTGACCAAGGCCGACACATGCAAGCATGGTGGAGCCTTCAAAAACGAAACGTGTTGTCCCAGATGATTGGCCGAAGTGTGTAATTGTAAATGTGTACAAAGGGAAGGGTGATGCCCTGGAAAGGGGAAATTACAGAGGTATAAAGCTCTTAGATCAGATAATGAAAGTAATGGAGAGAGTTCTAGAAGGTGTGATTAGAGAAAGAGTGAATATCAATGAGATGCAGTTTGGGTTTATGCCAGTCAAGGGGACCACTGATGCCATATTCATTGTTCGACAGCTTCAGGAAAAATATATTGGAAAGAAAAGGGAATTGTATTTTGTTTTCGTTGATTTGGAAAATGCCTTTGACAGAGTCCCTAGAGAGGTGGTGAAGTGGGCAATGAGAAAGCTAGGTTTGGAAGAATGGCTGGTTAGGGTTGTTATGGCCATGTATGTGGGTGTTCGCACCCAGGTAAGAGTGAAAGGAGTTTTGAGTGATGAGTTTTCCGTGAATGTTGGTGTGCATCAGGGGTCAGTTTTGAGTCCCTTGTTGTTTATCATGGTGCTTGAAGCCCTCTCACGTGACTTCAGAGATGGACTCCCATGGGAGATGTTGTATGCTGATGATTTGGTGTTGATTGGAGAGAATGAAATGGAGGCGGAGGAAAGATTTAAGAAGTTGAGAGATGGTATGGGGCACAAGGGCTCAAGGGTAAATGCAGATAAAACAAAAGTGATGATATCTAGGGTTGGTGGCGGTACAATCAGAGGAGAGAGAGAGAGTGGCCATGTGCAGTTTGTCACAATGGTGTGGGAAGTAATTCCATCTTGTGTAGTATTTGTGATAAATGGGTGCACAAGAGATGTAGTGGTATTAGAGGTAGACTGTGAGATAATGCTGATTTCATGTGTACGGCGTGTCGGGGAGAGCAGGTGGAGATTGTTAGGCATGAGAGGGTTGAACTTGCTGGTGAGTCTCTTGAGTGTGTGGAGGATTTTGTTATTTGGGAGACATGTTATGTGCCGGAGGTGGGGCTGGAGTTAGCTCGGTTGCTAGGGTGAGAAGTGGTTGGAAGAAGTTCAGGGAGCTGTTGCCTCTCCTGACATTGAGGGGACTCTCCTTACATGCTAAGGGGTCTTTGTATGCAGCATGTGTTAGGAGTGTGATGCTGTATGGTAGTGAGACCTGGGCAGTAAAGGAAGAGGATATTCGCAGGTTTAAATGTACAGAAATGACAATGATTAGGTGGATGTGCAGTGCGTCCATGCTTGCAAGGCCTGGGGTGGGGGGGTATGATGGAAGAGTTGAGAGGTAGGATGGGACTAGAGTGTATTGGTGTTGTGATGAGGAGAGGTAGGCTGAGGTGGTTTGGACATTTGGAGAGGATGGGGGATGATAATTGGGTGCAGGGGGCGGGAAGTCTTAATGTTGTGGGAGGGGTAGACCGAGAAAGACATGGGACGAGGTCATTAAGTGTGACTTAAGGGTTAAAGGACTGAACAAGGAGGCTGCCAAAGATCGAGCAACATGGAGAGCCGTCATTAGGTGACCAAGTCCGACGCATGCAAGCATGTTGGAGCCTTCAAAAACGAAACGAAATGAAACGATATTTATATATACAGGGTGTCCATAAAGTCTCTTTACAATTTAACATTTATTACAAAGGCAATTGATGAGATATCTTAATCAGATTTGTTCTGTTTACTCAGTGGTTATCAAAGTTTTTGATCACATTGCATTTGTTTATTTCAGGTACCCTGTTGATGAAAGAGGTACAGTACTGTTAAATGAACCCCTAAAAAAATGGCTACTCCTCAAGACTTTATGGACACCCTGTATACCCTGTATATATATAAATATACAGTAGAGTCGTAATTTAAGACCAAATGAAACAATGATCTTACAATAACACGAGCATTCAATTTCTCCTATAAGTTAGTAATAGCATGGTAATACCATGCAATTGTGCGAGAAACCATGACCGTTTGTTTACAACTCTTATATTGTTTCCTCGACCCGACCCAACCCACGTGACCCATGTCCCATTCCACCTGCCAGCCCATAGCCTGCCTCAGTGTTCTGTGGATCGTCGCTGTGATGAGAAGCGTTTATTTGCTTATTTCCTTGCTCCTCACTTCCTCTCAGAACTCTGAGCACTTGGTTCTAAACTAACTGTAGTTATGCCAAAGCACTTAGCACTGTGAAAGTGCTATGAACACAAGAAAAGCATTTATTCCAAAGGAAAATATAAAGTTGTTGGACAAAATTTTGTCTGCTGTGGAAGCTATGCAAACGATTAGATAGATACAATGAGTCGGGTGTGTTTACTAGTTGGAGTTTCTTTGTTGGGGGAAACAAAATTAATGATGAAAAAATGATGAAGGAGTAGTAAAATTCATATTTTGGCCTTTGGTGCAATGAGTGTATAAAAAAAAAAAAAAAAAAGGCTTTGTGCTCGATCTTTATGATCTGACGGTTGGTCGTAAAGAAAATTCGGATCTTACAATACGTGAAGACACTACGTTTTGACATAAATAGTTAGGTAAGCTAAGTATGTGAGTTCAGTTCTTGTGAAGTATGCTGTCATACAAAATTATACTGCTTGGCTGACTTGTTTATTTTTCGCGATTACTGCATTTGTGTGTATCTGAGAAGTGAGATACGCAATCACCGGACGACTTCTTAATAGTTTTTTTTTTTTCCTTTATTGTTGATGACTAATGGCTTTCAAAAGCTTTCATGCTGCAGTTTTTTTTTTTTTTTTATGAGTTCCGAAAGTGACTCGTGACGAAATATGTGTGATGCTGGCTGGCCATTATTCACGTGTTGTGTAGGTCAAGTTCTTGCTGGATTTGTATTGAGGACTTTTAAGAGACTTAGTGGCACTCGTTGGTGATTAAAATTTTTATGGGGAGTATTAGGGGGCAAAACTAAACTGTTAGGTTAGAATGCAGTAGCTATGCCCTCTGTGTCCAGTCAGTGAGGTCGTATGTAAACATACTGGTTTTGGTGTCTTAAGGCAGATGTATTTGTAATAATTTATCTTTATATATATTTGTAACGAAAAATATGAGGCTCCTAGAACCTAACTCCCTATTTTACATGTAAACATATGTCACATTTTAGCACGAATTTGATTTTGCACGAGGTACTGCATAACATATCTCGTGTTGTATGACGACTTTACTGTATATATGTATATTTATATATATGCTCCTGACGGAATCGATCCCAGGACCTCTTAAATAGAAGTCAGGTACTGATACCACTATACCACGGCATGATAAAAGCAACAGCCACTTGATTTTTTTGACGAAACCAGGCAAATCCATGATGGAAGGATATCTTTCAATCACAGCACATCAGGATCATACCGCTGCCCCATGCAACTCGGGCAAGTGGCAAAGCAGTTTTAATCTATCCCAGACATAACATGAGTGTCTTAAGATGTTAGAGAACCTCACATTAAATGCATGTGTACAAATATACTTATACGCTCCTGACTGGGAATTGAACCCAGGACCTCTTAAATAGAAGTCAGGTACTGATAACACTATACTAGGGCGTGATAAAATTAATGGCCATCTGTCTTTTTTGACGAAACCATGCAAATCCATGATGGAAGGATATCTTTCAGTCACAACACATCAGGATCATACCACTGCCCTACGCAACTCGGACAAGTGGGTGAGCAGTTTTAACCCCTTAACCGCAGGGTTGACGGAGGCGGTTCTTGCCCATACTGAGGGGGTAATTCACGCTCCGACTCACTTTTTAACCCCTTAACCGCGGGTCGTCACTTCCATGACGCTCGGGCGCAATGGATCATACCGCGGGGCGTCACTTTTGTGATTCTGTGTTGTTTTGAATTCGCCCAGGCTTTCAGGTGGTGACTTGTATCATCTATCAGCACTGCCTATGTCCAACAATAGTCAGAGCTTCTAATGTCATCAGTACTCCCATCCATTGTTGACAGTTTAGCCATTTTCCCCCATTCTAGACTCCCCTCCCTACCTCCCCTCCATTACCCTCTCGTGTCATCTGCTCAGCCACTCTGCGCCACTCAAATCTTCCCCGGATTTTTCCACTGATTTCACCTATTGCAATGAGCCCTATGCCCTATTCTTATACAAAATAATATATATTAAAAATAAATAAGTTAATTGATAGTCCCATATACCTGGAATTGGCTAATTATCGCTTGGCAACATCCAACCTGCACTCGTTCGCTAATTTCCGCCGCTTTTTTCCCCGTGAAATATGCCATATGACCTATTCTCATAATATAAATGTATATAAGAAAGGAAGGGAGAAGCCTGAGTGATATTTATATTCACCTGGTACTACCTAATTTATTATGTATTGTCTAGATTTCCTATGACTTATTTCTTAGCATATACATTAGCATCTGACATTTTCATCTCTTGGCTACCGAGATACGTACATCTCAGTTCACTGTCGTCCTTCAAGGTGGAATCACGTCGCAATCACGCCCCTCCATTTCTGCCGCTTTTGTGCCCATTATAAAAGGTCCTGTGACCTCTTCCCCTACAAAACATCGTGTGGGAAGCGGTAAAGGACTGTAGATGTATATAAGTGTAATAAAGTACTAGAAATAATAAAGTGTGAGTGTGTATATGAATACGAAATGACAGAATATGAGTGGCGAATTAGCATGAGTGGGTGGCTCTTACATTGTTTTCACAGTGTTTATTTTTTGGAGTATGGATTCCAAACTACTTGGAAATCATTGAATAGTGTTTCTAGTAATAATATCAGGCAGTGGTATTCATATTACGGAATGACGGGAAGTGTAAAGTGAAGACTTGGTTACCCAACTTCAGAAGTCTCCACAAGTCCTACGGTAGTCAACGAGTGCTAAAAAAAAACATCCCAGGAGAAAGCTGAAGGTATGTGCCATATGCGTATTTAATTATAATATTCTTGGACTAATAACTGATTTTTGGCAAATATTTTTAAAAAGTCAGTCTGGAAGTGGATTTGCCCTGCGGGATGGGCACGGCACGCCTCCAACAACCCCGCGGTTAAGGGGTTAGAAACCAAAAATCAGTTTTTAGTCCTGGTGTATTATAATTACATTTGTGTATGGCACTTACCTTCATCTTTCTCATGGGATGTTTGTTTTGCCTTCGTCGACTACCATAGGACTTGTGGAGATTTTTGAAGTTGGGTAACGAAGTCTCCAATTTACACTTCCCAACAGCTTGCAATATGATTACCAGTGCCTGATATTATCATTAGAAGCACTATTCAATTATTTCCAAGTATCGATACTCCCACAAAAAACACTGTGAAAGCAACTTAAAATACGAGCCTCCCAAGTGCGCTAGTTCGCAGCTTGTATTTGTTCATTTCTTATTCATATACACACTCACACTGTACATTCCTAGTAATTTATTACACTTTTATATATCTACAGTCATTTACTGCTTCCCACACGATGTTTAGTAGGGGTAAAGGTCACAGGGCATTTTAAAATGGCCACAAAAGCGACGGAAATGGAGGAGCGCGATGGCGACGTGATTCCACCTTCAAGGACGACATTGAACTGAGTGATCTACGTATCTGGGTAGCACAGGGTTGAAAATTTCAGCTGCTAATGTTTATGCTATGAAATAAGTCGTAGGAAATATAGACAATACATACTAAATTAGATAGTTACAGGTGAATATAAATATCACTCAGGCTTCTCCCTTACTTTCTTAGATATATTTATATTTTGAATGCCACGGCGAATTCAAAACAACACAGAATCACCAAAGTGACGCACCGCGGTTTGAGCCATTGCCACCGACTGTCACGAAAGTGACGACCCGTGGCTAAGTGGTTAATCTAACCCAGATACAACACAAGCGTCATAAGATGATAGAGAAACACACATTAAACACGTGTGTACAAATATACTTATACATTCCTGACTGGGAGTCTTTTATCACTCCGTGGTATAGCGGTATCAGTACCTTACGTCTATTGAAGAGGTCCTGGGTTCGATTCCCAGTCAGGAACATATGAGTATAATTGTACACACGCGTTTAATGTGTTTCTCTAACGTATATATACAGCAGTCCCCCACTTAACGAATGAGTTAGGTTCCTGGAAAACCTTTCGTTATGTGATTTTTCGTTGCACGAACCCATTATAGCATGGGTTCAATGGGGTTTCGTTCCAGACTTCCAATTTCCCTCCCCCATCTGCTAGTATTCACCCTTCTTTGCTCATTATGAATAAATGTTTTTGTATCTTATGACCCCATAACTCATGTTCTACAACTATTGTACATACAATACATCTACATTCTACGAATACATACGGCACTTTACTTAAAGATGCTCGACACTGTAGATGGAGCCAGGTCATGGAGGCGAGCTATAGTTTGTTTTTCACCACATTCGTGCCGCCTTACTATAATAGTTTGTTTTTCACCACATTCGTGCCGCCTTACTATAATAGTTTGTTTTTCACCACATTCGTGCCGCCTTACTATATCCAGCTTAGTCTTGAGCGTAAAGCTCTTCCTGGAGGCCTTGGCTACTTGTTGGCTTGGGCTAGTTGCAGGTCATTTAGGCATAGTGAGCGAAAAGTAGTGCAGTAATGCACATACGAACTTCGGAAGGCTACAGCTATTTTGTTTTGAACAATAGTACGAGCTTTGTGTCGCTAGAGGCGCCGCTGTCAACAGCTGCTAGTGATGCGATGCGATGGTGTTCGAGGGATAGCCTTTACAACGGCCCCTCTTTTCTTAATTTTCTTCTTGGTTGTTGAGCTCCTTGATTTTCTTATGCCTTTTTATCCAACAGTCATTTAGGTATTTCTTTATTGCCTCTAATTTGTTTTCTTGAAACAGAATCTGTTCGATAATATGTTCTTTATTTTCAATATATGGTTGTTGTAATGCATATATCTTTCTCCTTTCTTCAGTGTATTCCTCACAGTCTAATATAAAATGTTCTAGGTTTTCTCTATCTTTCCCACACATCACACATTTTGCTTCGCTATCACTTCTATTCAATCCTCTCCTTTCTCCCAGATCCAAAGTATCTGTTCTACATTTAAACAGTGTTACAGAAGCAGGTGTGTTATCGTATATTTCTTCATTTCCTCCTATCTCCCTTTTCCATTTCTTATAAATTCTCATTGTCCTCTTATTTTCCATTTCACTTCTCCACTTCTCCGTATCCATTTCATATATCTTTTCTATTAATTCCTTCTTTGAGATTGTCTTCAGCCTTTCCATACTAAATTTTAATTCTTTTAGGCCATTATTGCATTCTTTCAACCACTTACTTGTTTTCAATTCCTTAAACCCTTCAACAATTTCATAGATTAATCTGTTATTTCCCTCCTTTATGATATTTTGCAAATACAGTAGCTTAGACCTTATTACTTTTGTCTCCATTAAAGAGGCTCCAACTTCTCCTCTAAGCCCACTAATTGGAGTATGTTTCGCTGCACCTAGTATTACTCGATATACTGAATTTTCTATAACTTGAAGCTTNTAAAATCAATTGCAGCAACAAACAGTGGAATCTTTTTCTTATAACTCATATCTATACAGTATTTTAAAATCAGAATATTATCCTCTATTCTTCTTCCTTCTGTAAACCCAGCCTGCATTTCATTATCTATATGGTTTATTTTTATATGATGTTCTATTTTTCTTTTCAATAAAGACATAAATATTTTATAATCTATATTTGTCAAGGCTATTGGTCTTAAGTCTTTTACAGTTGGAATTTTCTTCTTAGGTATCATTTTTGTCCTTGATACTTTCCAACTATCTGGTACTGTCCCATCTTCTATTATTTTGTTAAATAGCTTTGTCAGCATATCTGTACATGTATCACTTTTTATTAGACATTTATATAATTCAGGTTTTAACCCATCTGGCCCGGCAGCTTTCCTGTTTTTCAGCATTTTTACAACTTTTTTGACCTCCTCTTTGCTAATTTCCAAATTTTCCATTGGTTGGATTACCTTCATTACTTTTAATGCCCCATCCAAATGCTCTCTTATTATATCTGCTATTTCATAATGTTGTGTTTCATCTGTATTTTGCTTACAGTGTACATTCATTTTCCTCAAGTATAATTCTTTTTCATCACTATTCCACACTGTTTGTATATTGTTTTCGTGCTTTTGGTAAATACCTTTCCAAAAATTTTCTAGTTCCATAACTACCTCCTCTGCATTAAGCTCTTTACCTGCTTCATTGTACAAGCTGTCCTTTGTAACTTTTGCAGCATCTTTCCCACCTCTTCTTAGTATATTAATATATTTCCACACCTCTCTACCCTTCTCTGAACGTTCCTTAATTTCTTGCGTTTTCTTTTTTTCATGTTTTGACATTTCCAACTTTATTAGCTCTTGCACTTTCTTTTTCTGTTCCTTGTATCTTTTCCATAGCCTTTCTTTTTCTTCATTACTCTTCTCATTTCTTTTTTTTCTATTTATTGCCTTCCTTATTTTAATTTCTTTTCTAATTTCTTCATTTATCCATGGTGGTTCTACTTGTTCCTTGTTTATTTTTCCTTTTCTTCTTCTATATTTCCTTTTCAATAGGGCTTCTGCTTCTCTCTTCATTACTTCTCCAAACTGTTCAATGTTCTCTATCTCCTTAGTACACTCTTCTTCTATCTTTTCTACATATCTATCTAATACCTCTTTATCGGTTGTGTAATATAAGCATTCTTGCCATTCTTTAGAATTATATAATTTTCTTTCTGCATTTATTTTTACCTTTACTTCAGTTAAGTTATGGTCAGACAGATCAATTTCTTCTTTCCTTTCATCTGTTATCATTGACATGTATTTATCGTAAAATTTCTGGTTTCCTAGTACAAAATCGATTGCACTTTTTGATTCTCCTCTTTCCCATGTTATTTCTCCTTCACATCTTACATCATTATTGAACAAAATCAAATTATAGTTTTCCATCCATCCTATTATATCTTCTCCTCTTTTGTCTATTTTCTGTTTTCCTAGAAAACCTAAGTGGCCATTAAAATCTCCTAAGAGTAGAAAGGGTGATTCTTCCTGATTCTCCATTATTATCTCCATCTCTTCTTTTATTTTATTGTATCTTACTCTATCTTCCTCCTTGTCTCCTACAGGTAGGTATACCAGTAACATTTTAAATTCCCAATTTCTTACATTACATTTACAGTATAATATATCAGTACTCTCTGTTGGAACATTTTCTATTTCTATGTGCTCACTTCTTCTGACTAAAATCATCAATCCTCCTCCCTTTTTTTCATCGTTATTTCTCATATTACTTATATATCTCTTCATTTCTCTAATTTTTATTTTTTCATATTTAAGTTGTGTTTCTGTTAAGCAAAGAATGTCTTCCTCATTAATCCATTGTTCCAGTTCTGACATTTTAACATCTGTGAGGCCTTGTATGTTTAATAACCTTATCCTACATATGTGTTCTATTTCTTCCTTCTTGAAATCTCTTTAATTCACCATTCTTTATGTACCATCCTCTCTCCCCTTGTTCTCTTTTCTCCTTTAGCTGTTCCCATAGTTCCTTGTTCTTTTGTCTCTCTTTCCTGGTTAGGTCCCTAGATACCGCTATTCCTTTTGCCATGTCATTTTCTGTGTTCCTTAAGTTTTTTGCATTTTTCAAAATTTCCCATTTTGTTTTTTCTTCACCCAATTTTAGTAAAAGAGGCCATTTCCTATTTGAGTCATCCTTTTTTCCTAGCCTCACTTCATCATTTATCTTTACATTTCGAACCCTTATTTCTCTTTGTATTATTTCTGTAGAAATTTGAATGTCCTCCCTGATTCTTTCCATTGGGTCATTACTTTCTGATTCCTCTAAATTATATATAACAATATTATTCTTCCTCCTCTCCTTCTCCTCTCTCTCTTTCATTTCTTCATAGAACTGATGGATAATTCGGCTGAGGGTTGATAAACCAAAAATTGGTAAAATTATCGTTTCAACCTCTAACAGAATTAGGAAATTTTGATCCTTTTCATTGATATTTTAGACAGTTCTAAGACACTTTTCTTCTCTGGCATCTTTTTTGCAAATTATTTTTATTTTACTCTTAAAGATATCCTAACCTAACCTAACCTTGAGGAGTATAATAAGAATAATTTGAGACGAAAATGCCATAGAAGAAATGTGTCTTAGAATTTTCTAAAATATCAAGAAAATGGATCAAAACTCGTAATTCTGTTAGGAGTTGAAACAATAAAAGAACTAAAAAATTCGTTAAACCAAGTCTAGGCATTCGTTGCACAAATGAAGGGTAGTAAAACA
>JAGKTI010031979.1:0-12003 GCA_018397915.1 Birgus latro
TAGGGAATGAGTTAATATATGTAACTTAACGCCTCTACTTTGAAACATCTCTCGTAAACACAAGAAAATCATCTGGCAGTACAACAAAGCCCAGAGATATCTGTTTTATTTTTCCATGCTCTTACCAGATGATTTTTTTCATTTTAAACAGGAAGGGTTAGATGCAGGTTTCATCATCCCTTTCAAAGTGAGATGTACCCAAGTTGAATAGTCTGGAGGCAACAAGAATGAATATAAAACTGTCATTGTTGTCAAAGGAGTTTCGGTGGACTGAATGTTTTCAGCTTCGTAAATTGTTAGATGTAAGGCAGGTCAAAACCCTAAGTGAAATTAATATATGAAAACTACTGAATTTATTTTACTGCTTTTCAATAGGGATGGAGTTTGTTAATATAGCACTGTACTGTATACAAAGAAATGCTGGAATATATAGATTTTAATGTGTTTTTCATTGGCCCTGATAATCTAGTGATTGGAATAGTTGAGTGACTACTGCCCTCTACAGGTGTGATCCCCAAGAGATGACAGGAGCCTTCTCAGTCATGTAACACCAAGGCCTATATTCTCATTAGTTAGGGGAGCTCTCTCATATACTTAGTGATTTATTTTTGGTTACGACTAATTAACATCAACTAGTATGTTATTTATGATGATTATGGTGGTATTAGAGTGATTTCAAATAAACAGAGGAGTGAGTAAGGAGTAGTGACTAAAATAGAACACTTAGGAAGAGGTGTCAGGGAGTGTTCTTAACTAAAATAATACAAGCCTCAGACAGGAGGTACAGTAGGTTGGTCATCTGTCTTTAAATATCTGGACTGTGGTATCCTCACCTCAGGTCCCTACCCTTTGAAGTGGGTAATGTAAGACCAGCTGGTTTCTTGATCATGTGGAATGAACGGACAATAACTTAAACTGTGCTCTCATGTGTGACTAACTGGTTCTGGACCCCTTGTGTGAGACTGACTGGTTCTGGACCCCTTGTGTGAGACTGACTGGTTCTGGACCCCTTGTGTGAAACTGATTGGTTCTGGTCCCCTTGTGCAAGAGTAATTGGTTCTGAACTTGTGTGAGACTGGTTCTGGACCCCTTGTTCAGTAACTGTAAATTGCAATACAGTACTTGAATAATTAAACCTGGGAAGTTCAATTGGTTCTGCCATTTTTGACTAGCTTCTTGTACATTTTACATCCCCTCCTAATTTCAGATAAACTGACACTTTTGGACACTTTAAGAATGTATTACACAAGATTATATAATGTATTACATTACAGTACAAGTATACTGCTCAAACAGTAAAGGCTATTAGATATTTACCTGAGCAAAGGTGAGTGCTGGGCATAGGGTGGTGGGGAGTGTGGGTATTTGACTTACACAGCCATGGTCACCAGGCTCAACTTCTCCACAAAGCCCTCACAATCAGGGGAGGGCACGGTTTGTTTCCCATATGTCGAATCTGATTCCGCATGGAACACCCTTGTGGTTGAAAGAAGAATTCCTATGTAAAGGGAAGTTTAGGATATTTTGTGGTTATGGGGAAAAAGAGAATTACAAAAGCTGAGCATCCAAATGATGGCCCATTTTACACCAGGGAGACAGTTGAGGGGAAAGGGAGACTGAGGGTGAAAAAGGGACTGAGAATGAGGTGCAAGGAAAACTGCAACTACGGATAATTGAGGGATATCAAAGATGAGGTGGACGGAGCGTGAAACTGAGGATGAGAAAGAAGGGGAGGTATTAAGGATAAGTGAGAAAGAACAAAGTAAAGGGGGAGAAGGAGACTGAAGATGCAGCAGATGGGAGAGGAACATGGAAACCAAGAATTAATACAAAGGAGTAGAAAGGTGGTGGTGGTTGGGGGTACCCATCGTCCACTCAGTCGATGTAGGAAGGTAACTTTACACTTAGTGACAAGCCAGTAAGCTAGGAAATCATTTACTGTGCTGGGTGGTAACCATATAATGAAATCACATGTCCTCTAGTGGCAATAAAATGGAAAGTGGGGTGGCAGAGGGCTAGTGTCCCATCCCACAAAATTAGCTAACTAAAAATACAACCAAGAAGCCTCTGAACTGCACACACCTACAATTGACCACTAAGTACGATGGTGACTTGGAATGTGAGAGGTGTGAATGATGAGGTGAAAGAAAATAAAGATTATTCAGGTGCTTGAGGATACAAAAGGTGACATATGCGGGCTGAGACCAAACAGGGAAGTAAGAATGTAAAAGAGAGGGAGTACGGATTAGTTATACGTTTATATGCAAGGACGAAGGAACCAAAGGGCAGAAGCCAGCAAGATTGTTCTCTCAAAAAAAAAAAAAAAAAAAGAAGAACAAGAAGGAGAAGCCAAATTCAATATTTGTTCATTTCAAGATGCCTCAACACATTGCATTTAAATGCTTCGAGGTCATAAGCAGTAGGAAGTACAGACAGAGGAAGACAGATCCAGAGCTGACTTGTTGCACATATGGAGGACTGGGAGTAACGGTTAACTCTTGCATTAGAGACCTGGACAGAAAAGGGATGACACTTTGCGGCTAGACGGGTGCTAAGCATCTACCGTAATGGTGGAGGGATGCAAGTAGACAGTTCAGAGAAGCAGTGACCACTGGAGTAGTGGTAAAAAAAAAAAAGATACAGATGCAACACTGCAGTGAAGTGAAAGAGGCTGATGGAAACCAGTACAAGAAGGACAGTTAGTGAGACGAAAATCCTTTGACTAACTTGTTGAGATGAGCTGTACATGGGGAAGTCCTCCCACAAATGAGACATGTACTCAACACAGGGGGTGAATAAAACCCCTGCACAAAGTCAACAGCTATGCATGAGTAAATAAGTGAAGTCAGCTTAGCACACCTAATTATCTTGAAAGCAGATTTTGCAAGAGGTACCTGTAGTATGATCTTTCCATGATAAATCTCAAGAAAATGAAGCTCAACTATGGTCAGAGACAACGCAGGACTGAACTGGGTATTGTTAAGTATTAAAGGATACTCCTGTGGAAGATTTTGGCAGGTCAAGAGATGCAGAAGCTGAATTTTTGATGCATTATAAATCACCAGGAATACTTCTCCCCCTGTCACAGATATGGACCAGGTCAGAAATTATGTATGCCATAGTCTCATCTCAAGTAACTGCTATGATAGATGCTGCGAGAAGTGAATGGAAAGGTGGTGGGTGGAGTCATTAGTGTATGAGTGGATGAGGTTAGATATACAGCTTAGGTCACTGATGAATAAAAGGTACCAGGCCGGTGAAAGGACAGAACCCTGATGAATACCACTAATGATATCTCTAGGAGAAAATCAGTGGCCATCTAGAACAGCAGCTACTGAATGACCAGAAAGGATGCTAATGATGAAGGCTGTGGCAGAAGAACAGAAACTATACGAGGGAGGACTACTGTAAATATTCATCCCACACTCAATCGAGATGCCATGTGCAATGGAAAAGCTTTTGCCAAAATCCCAAGAAGAGGATGACAAAGTTTAAAATGATGACTGCCAGCGGATCGTCCCTCATGGAACCCATACTAGCAATTAAAAGGGTCATAACAGGAAATGTGTTTTAAAATTTTTTGTCAAAATGACTCAAAAACTTTAGCAAAACAGGAAGTTAAAGCAACTGGGTGACAGAGGGCTGGAAATGGTCACCCTTCTTCAAGACTGGCTGAAAGAAATAACTTCAAGCAAGAATGACAAAAGTAAAAGAGTTTACCTACGCAAGGTGCAAGCACAAAAGCATAGTTCTTGACGACAGGTGAGATCCCATCAGGTCAATATGCCTTGTTAGTATTGAGGCCAGTGATGGCAGAAAGTACACCAACTGAAGAAATTTTAATGTTAGTCATGGGGAAGTCAAAGGAGGGAAGAGATGGAGGAACAGGACCAGAAATAACTAAAGTGGAATTAGAAGAGAAAGCCTGACCAAAGGGTTCTTTTTATTACAAGAAATAGCTACAGGACAATCAAAACAAAAAAGAAGGAAAGTGGAAGTAATAAAGTTGTCTGACAGGTTTTTGACAAGAAGCCAGAAATGCAGGAAGAATTTGAGTTGGAGAGTTCAGAGCACTTTGTATAATTCTTTGCAGAGCAAAGAAAAGAGCACAATTCCAAGCAGAAACAAATGAAAGACAAGATTCAGCAGTTGGCTGTACCTTTAATGGGCCTTCTTGTTGTGGACAGCACTTAAAAAAGTTTATCAAAACGACTTTTTGCATCAGTAAAAGGATAGAGAAAGGAATGTATGCTTCCATGGACTGGCAGACAGACAGACAAATAAGAAAGTAAAGAAGCACTGTGATGTTAATATGGATGTGATTGAAGTTGTTAAGAGGAATACTCTGAGATGGTTTGGCCATGTGGAGAGTGTATGCAAGTGAGGTGGAGTGGTGAAGGAGGAAAGGGGAAACCAAGGAAGAGATGAAGTGGAAAGATGTATGAGAGCAGGGGGTCCAAGATGGCAATATGACAGCCAAGTGCCAAAGGACAGGGCAATGTGGAGGCAATCTGACTGTGACCATCTTTTATGGGATTTATTAAGGCATCTGGCAACAGAAAGACAGACAGACAAAGGAAGCAAACTGTAACGGACCTAATGGTCCTTATGAGGCTATATGTTAGAGAAGACTATGACTATGGTATTTAACTACTAGCTTAAGATAATGAAAATATGGCAATTACATATGAGCTGAAGGAAAGGAATAATAAGGAATTAGCATTAAGCCAGAAAATGGCTATATGGCACTATGGCAGAAGGCAGCAGGAGGAATAATTAAATGCAAGATGTGGACAGAGTTGGTGCTGAAAGCTCAGTGTTGACAGAATCAGCATTAATTGATTCGGAGTTGCCAAATTGGCATTGGCAGAATCAAAGTATGTGGAAGACCCCATCTAAAGGGCAGTGGGATTCCCAGCCCCATCAACCCTTCCCTTTTAGTCGCCTCTTACAACACGCAGGGAATATGAGGGTAGTATTACTTCCCCTGTAACCAGGGGATTGCCCTACCCCAGGGGTGATATGAGCCGATGATAATGAAATTAGAGTAAGAAGGCTCCCCAGCCACCAATCTCTCCAGCTGAATCTAGCAAGGAAAAATGAAATGGACCACCAAGCAGCAATGAAAACCTACAACATTTATAGAATACCATAATGAACTACACTATAATGTACACTTTGCCCAAAATTTCATGTAACTTACCATACATTATCTATTCTTTCTGTATACAGTAGGCATATACTGTACAATGTTTTCCATAAAAATGAAAGCATCCTCTAATCTGTAGCTTAAAAATACCAGGAATGTGTATGAAAATTAAGGACATTATTCTTGGTCTAGTTTTGAGTGATAAATGTTATATGACCTTGAGTTCAGTTTTCAGCCATTACCAAAATACAATCGGCCACCAGCATGTTTTGAGCTACAAGGAAGTTTCAAATATCAACGTTAAAATGTCGTGGTACAGGTACAGTATTAGTACAAACTGCACTTTAAATGTAAAAATAATGTGTGAGGATAACACTGACATTACAACAAGTTCCGATCTCATTTTGCCGTACATAAGGAAAGTATGACACTATAGTGATGATCATCCACCTTTTCACAGTGAAAAATTACTTATTATTTTTCCTACATATGATTAAACTGATGCATAACAATGTTCAGTAAGTACCTGATGTTATGTCAAAGCTATTTTCACATGGTATTTATCTATTTCAAATGCAGTGTATCGTGATATTACAAAAATTAACACTGATATTTTCAACTACTTTGAAGGCCAAAACTTGAAAGTGGCCAATTAAGGTACTAATAACAATGGATGAATCAGGAGGGAGAGCATTTTTACCAGATGAGGGTCATCAGCAAATGTGGTTCTGTAACAGCTGAGAATTTGGTCCACGTTGATATGGTATTGAACCGAGGCCAAAAACAACCTCCACAAGTTTTTCATACACCTGGAACACTCCATATATCATACCATTATCTTGCTGTCTTCAGATAATTTTCGTCAGTTTAGGACATTTTCTTCTTCTGAACTAGAGGCGCTAATTCAGCCTGCATTAATTCCTCCAATACTGAAGTACCTCCTAAGCTGCTTAAAATCATATTAGCCACAATAACCTACAAAATTATATCCCCAGGCTCAATGAACTGATTAAACTTTGTGAATTCCACCAGCTACTAACAAGGTAATTATGGGAAAGGTTAAGACAGTGAATATCAGTTAATTTTCCTGGCTGGTGTGAAAATTAATTTGCATCTCCATATAACATTTATTTCTTCAATATATGAGTGGCAAAAACAAAAATTACTGTACTGGGTAAATATTTCTCAACTGTAGAAATGCTTTGTAACAGAGAAAACCTAAGAATAAAAAATTTATCCCTTCAACATAAAACATTTCTTGTAACTCTGAGAAAACGTAAATACAGCATATTAGATTAAGTTACATATTAAGTAAAAGTTTATACTTAGAAAAGGGATCTCACACTGAAGTTCCCTTTAATTAAACAATAAGTTACTTTTAAACGCTCTCCAGTAAATACAAAATAAATATGTTCTGATACTGATATAACTGACTACTGCTTAGGACCAGCATAGCATACATCTTAAGTTACGTACAAATACAGAAGAATGTTGAAGTTCATTGTATCAAAATTAATGCTCCAATATAACATTAACCTTTCCACTACAATGACATCTCTTTCCAATTTAATCTTGCTATATCAATACACTTTTATCAGACAGGCTAACATATCATACTGAAGGGGTTGATGGAAGTTGCTGGATACAATTTATCTACTCTCTCCAATTCAATCCCTCTGAGAATAATGAAACAATTTGAAGGTATGGAAAAAGAAAAAGAAAAAACCACCACTGTATACTAAAGGGGTGAGGCAAGCTAAACAACAGCTTCTACACTCCACTGAAAAACTGATCTGAAAGCCAGCAAATTATTGTACTGTACAGGGGGTCCCAGGAGATTTGAGAAACTTTACAAGGTTATTCATGGGATTATATCAAGTAGAAAATGCTATAATAACATGCATCTATTTCTCACCCGTCATGGATCTACGACTACTGATTACCTTATAAGTAAATTACGAGGGAAACTATTTTTACCCCTAAGATTATCAATAACCGTACCTGATTAACAGCTGAGAACTGAGTGCATGTTGATACAGCATTTATTACTCAAAATCAGCTCAAGAATCCCCTGAAGTTCCTCACAAATCACCTGAGACAAATTTAGAAAGGCAATACATCAGTGAAGTCCACCAGCGAAGTTTGGATGGCTAACTTCCACTGAGTTTTGTAATACTAGGGCTAGACTTTTTTAAATACAATCGCCTGTATTACTCTTCCTTAGTGATTTATTTTGCATATTACTCCTTAACACTGTCTTGTGAGCTTATATCAATTTAATACTATAATCAAGAGGATACTGAACTACAATATGCTCAAATCCCTATGCAAGAGATGTTACAAATTCTCCAGGTCAATTACAGTAGAACACAACCAAATGAATCCTTGTTATATATCCAGAATGCGTTCCAAAACATAATTTGTTCCAAACAATTCATCACCATTAGCAACAGCAACTTTAAATTGGGAGAAATTGGCAAAACAACTCTACATGTGGCAAAGAAAAAATAAATGGCATTTTTTCCATAATTAACTGATGATTATATGTAAAAAAAAATGAAAAAAGTGACATATAACAAGAACTTTCTATTTAAGTAACTTAACTCCTCCTATCCAATGTTTATTTATTTATTTTTTAAGATGGTACCTAACAATTTTTTGATCAGCCTTTAGAAAAATATTTTGTAGTAACAGAGATTAATAAAGGCTTGAACTAATCCCTCCAGTTCTACATGTTTCCAAAGCTAAATCCAGTGGTGACATAAAATAAAAAATATACCACTGGATTGAAGGGTTGATTTCCTCTCAATGATTATCAATTTTGTGCTGTTTCATTCTTGCAACCATCACATTATTTCATTTGGGTCTTACTGAAGGAGTGTATGCAGTATTTGAAGGCTTGACTATGAAAGGTCTTGACTGAGTTGAATATAAGTCTGGTGATTGTAAAAATATCATCATCATCATCATTACCATCAACATGACCTTTTTTGCCATCTACAAGGTGGGTGAGTAACACTATTAATGATAATTAAATAAACACATACACACACAGTGAAGAGGTTAAACAATAAATATTAGTTACTTCAAACACAGAAGGTAACAATAACTGAGAAACAAATTGGGCTTAGAAGAGGCTGGGGTGTATACTGTACATCATTACTCTGTACAAATGAGCTGCGAGATATTTTAAGAACAAGAGGCTGTACGTTGAATTTTGGGGGATTTTGAGCAGGCTTATATCAGGGCTGACTAAGACGGTTTATGGAGCAGCTATGTCAGGTACATCTGGCGTTGGGGGAAGTTAGATGGGAAAGTTATTGCAAAAAATTAAGATGCTGTGTGATGCATCTGTGGACTTTTTTGAGAAGGGCTGTGATATGATGGACTAGACAGGTGTATGGAGTGTGTTAGGCACAGATCTGGAGGGAGTTTGTTAAGGGCAGTGAGAGTGAGAAGAGGAAGAGGAATGACAAAGTGTAAAAGAGGTACAGTATATGAGGACACAGTAACCTGGGAAGGAGTTTTGTTATGGCCATTTCTTGCGGCAGAGGGAGGTTCCTGTTGTTGTGGCCCCAGGTTCATCCAGGTGGACTGCAGGAAACACTTCAGACAGGTACTCCCAAGGATCCTCAGCTGAAGTTACACTGAAGGACTGTTTGTGTTATGAGAGGGAGTATGTGAGGTTAAGTGTCCTGTGGTGTGAGGTAATCTATTACAGTGAAGACAGAGTGTGACTGTGAGAGTGATGTGCATGAGGTTATAATTATGAGTGCTGTGGTGTGGATGGCTGAATTACAGTGAGGGCATACTGGAATGTTCTGAGTTGTATTTGGTATTGTGTTGGCATTGAAGCAGAGAAGAGTGACTACCACATCACAGTCTGGCTAGGTGCAGTTGTAGTTTTTCAGCAAGATCATTTTCCATGGAAGTTACTACAGTGTGTTCACTCTTACCTGACAAAAACCCCAATCCCTTCTCAGCTTGGCTAATGGCCACATACGGTCAGACTGGAGGATCATTTTAAGTAGAAACCTAAGTGACTAAATCTCAATGACTTTCAGGTAACTACTATATAACATTTTTGCTGTGGGAATGGCCAATTTCCATCAGATGAAAGCAAACCAGCAGCAGGAGGGGACATTGTGTTGGAGATGATGATGATGATAATCACAGCTGTTCTGGGATGAGTCTACTGCCTCATGGTTCAAGATATCTGAGGCTCCCAGGATAACTTCCTTGCATTACCCCACTGGGACCTGTTATATCAAAGAAAACTATCATCACCATCATCATCAGCAGCAGCACCAACACTAAATACCAGCATCATAATTAACATCAGCATCAGTATTACATATTAACATCACAGTCAAACTCACCATCATCAGCATTAAAGAACACCATCATTATCATCATCTTTATGACCAACATTGTAACAGTGCTAACATCACCATTATCACCATCACCATTATCATTATTAAATATCACCATTACTGCTTTGTTCACTGCGCAAGTTGGTTTTGGTCACCTAATGGCAGCTCTCCACACTGCTTGATATCTAGCAGCCTCTCTATTCAGTCCCCTAGCCCTGAGGCCAAACTCCCAGGTCTTCTTCTATCCACCTCGCAACTTGGTCCCAAACATTCACACATATCTTCACCCTATTGTCACCTTCCATCTAATCCACATGCCCAAACTACCTCAATCTACTCCTACTCACCACAATGCTAATACATGAAATATCCCCACCATAATCACAATCACTATCACCATCAGCATTCAATAACACCATAATAATAATAATAATAATAATAATAATAATAATAATAATCATGACTCCCTCTTGCATCTTTCTTTTCTCCATTCTTTCCTCTTCCTTCTGCTTATGGGTGACTACACTGAGTGACAAGCCAAATGGTTTCCTGTACACCAGGAAACCATTTACTACACTGGGTGGTAACCATATAACCAAGTTATGGTGCCTGGTGGTTTATTGGGTAATTATGGCACCCCAGTAGCATTGAGCCGATGAAGGTTTATATCCAAGGGATGGTTGGGGTTTATTGCTCATGTAATACGACTCAGGGATGAGTGAGGCTGGTCACTCTCATCTTAAACGTCAGGACCAACTTGCCTAGCCCCAGGCTCCAACGCTCCTCACGGGGCAACCTAGGATTGGATGATGGATGGATGGATGAATGGATCATCATCATCATCATCATCATAATCATCACAAGCATTAAAGTACCGTACCACCATCATCATAATCATCAGTACAGTACTAAATATCACCAATATCATAATTACCACCATTCATTCATCATCTAATTCTCTGTTGCCCCATGAGAAACGTAGGAGCCTGGGGCAAGGCAAGTTGGTCCTGACATTTAAGATGAGAGTGACCAGCCTCATATCCCGGCACGGTATTATGTGAGCAATAAACCCCAACCACCCTTTGGATGTAAACCTGAACCGGCTCAATCCGATTGGAGTGCCGTAATTACCCACTAAACCACCAGGTGCCATAATTTGGTTAAATGGTTACCATCCAACGTAGTAAATAGTTTCCTGGTGTACAGGAAACCATTTGGTTTGTCACTCAGTGTAGTGTCACCTGTAGACAGAAGGAAGAGAAGAGAACGAAGGAAATAATGACAGAAGAGGAAAGAAGGATGAGAGGAAAGTGCAGGAACCCATGAGCAGCACTACACTATGTGAGTGGATAGTGAGTGCCCTCACCTACCACATCATCATTACTGAATATCATCATCCCAATTAACTGATTTCCAATTACATTTTTTTTTAATTCCTGCTATCTCCAAGCTGATTTTGTTTTGTTTAGGAGAGATTTTTTTATAACTAGTTGGATAAGACATCATCATCATCATCCGGACCTCCTTTAATGTCCTAGGGCAGGGTGAGGAGTAGCAATGTCCAGACAGCCTAATTATCCCCAATTCAATGGGCCACACTTCATTCAAGCCCATGGAATCCTGGCTTCATCAGACAGGCCAAAAAAATTTCACCATGTACTGTAGCTTGACATACACATATGGGTAAGACACTTTCATTATGGGTGAGTCACTCTTCATTAACCTTTTCACAATGGCAGTGCCCTCCACAGCTGATTAGAACTGTTTGAGGGTGGCAAGATTTACCCATATGTTATCTGCTTTGGGGGTTGAACTCTTCCCCACCACACCACACACACACACACACACACACACCCATACACAATGTGGATAGAATTTAAAATCAAGTAAAAGTAAAAAATAAAGGTGGGAGACTTATCAACATAATTAATGGTAACTGCCAATCCTGTTTTACCCCCTCTGAGGTTTAGCTAAGGGGACTGAGGCTGCAATGCTGCCATAGTAAGGGAGTTATCTTGCTCAGTCCAATGATGGTATGGTCAAGTCTGTTCACTTCTCTTGCTGTTTTCTCACTAGTGGATTCGCATACACTTGAATACCATGGAGTGGACTGAAGTGGGCAACAGTATGCACCTTTATTCACTATGTCTCATCAAAGCATCTTCGGGTCAAGCAATGAGAAAGAGGCAGGAGAAGCGAACAGACTTTAATACTTGACTACACATCTTTTCATTTTATACATGCAGCTTAGACAATTTTATTAAGTTCAAACAGCCCTCTACAAGTGAATGGGTTAACAATGGCTATATCTAACATATCTAGTTTGGAAGCTACCTCCAAACATGAATAAAATGGCCTGGGGAAACTATGAATATAATAAAGAAGACATCCTCGCAGTGAACAGGTTAACTTAGCCAAAGCCAATGCGTGCAGCGATGTTCCTCACAAACAACAGATGTTACTATATTCAAAAAAATTTCT
>JAGKTI010031980.1:0-12003 GCA_018397915.1 Birgus latro
TGTATTCCCGAAGCTCCCACCAGCTTGGTGATCGACTAGAGCAGCGATGGTCTCATCCATACCGATTAGTATTTTCTTTTGTTTTTCCTAGGCTTGAGTTTTTGGTTATTTAGCTATTTGTCCGAGTGTTCGAGTGAGTGCATTTCCCTTCCTTTGATTTGAATTGATTCATGTAACGTATGATTTGAACTGATTCATGTAATGTAAATTTATTTTCTTGTATTCAATAAATTTACAGTTCGTTTTCTTGAGCCTTGTTAAATGTAACAGTCGTGTTTGATTTCCCCACATATTTAGTACACTTTTGCTACTCCACATTAGCACAACTCCTTATATTAATTACGACTGGTACTTAGGCCAGCTTTTGGTATTAATTCTTAAATCCGTTGTGCTAGCTAGGAGTTTGGCTCAGCCAAGATCCTGTTTATTATTATTATTATTTTTTGAATGTTAAAGGGAGAAACTAACTTTCTCAGAGGCCAACGGTACAATAATACAGCCTACTTGAGCGTTTAGTCTCTCCTGCTGTGTACTGTTGAGAAAGTCTATAAATTCTCGACTCTAGAGAATTGGCGAAGTAAGCCAGCATAAAACTGAAATCGCCACTTGATTTCACGAGTCTATTCTCTCGTAATAATCGACTCGATAGTCATTCCTAGCACACGTAGGTATATATTGTATACTCTGTTATACAATATTTCATTTTTCCCCTGACATCTGGCGACCTCATTCCAGGATAAACTCCTAGCTTGAAATTATTACCGAATTACTCACTCACTCTTACTTAGGTAGACTGCTGCACACAAGCCAGCATATCAGTCTCAGTTTTCACTCAGTCTCAATCTGAGCATGATGGAATCCACTACATATGTGCAAGAAGCCAAGGATATGGGGCTTACTAACCCCCAGGAAATTAGAGATTATGTCCTGTTGGACTCCAATTATGAGCAGCAGCGCGAGAATGCTGCCCGTGAAGAGCGGAAAATTCAGCGCGAGGAACGTAAGAAGGAGCGCGAATACGAGGAACGTCAGAAAGCACGTGAACACGAGCATGCCACGCACGAGGCACGTGAAAAACACGAGCTTGAAGTGCTGAAGCTGAAGCGAGACTCCTTGGCTTCAGGCACATCGAGTGCAGCTAACCCAAGCTCTGCTAGCGTTTTCTCAGCACCTGTTCTAGCAACTCCACGTCTCAAGCTTCCTTCTTACAAGGAAGGTGAGTGAATCGAGCCATTCATAGCTCGTTTCGGAGACATGGCACGGCTGTACGATCTGGATGAGGCAGCTAAGCGGCTTCAGTTCCTTAGCTTGTTTGACGGCCCTGCCCTCGACATTCTCCACAGAATTCGCGGAGATAATCTCAAGTACGAGATGATGAAGACCGCACTCATCAAAGCGTACGGTCTTACCGCTGATCATGCTAGGAATCAGTTCATGAAAGCGCATCTCCAGGAAAAGGAGACAGCTGTACAGTTCCTTGACTGTCTCACGGCATACTTAGGCGAGTGGATGGAGAAGGACGAGACTCCCAGCACGCGAGAGGGAATAATCGACCTTGTGCTGCACACACAGCTGGAAAAGTCATGGCCTGCTGAGCTTATGGCCCAGATGAAGATGTGCAAAGTGAAGGATGCAAACCAAATGGTGGAAAAGGCTGATGCTTTTTTTACTGTGTACGGGTACCAAACTCGTAGGCAACAGCCATGGAATAAAGATACTGCTAAGTCTAGTAAGCAATCGCAGACTGAACCCCAGCATCAAGGCCGTTCTCAGAAAAATGGCCAAAGTCCAAACAAACCGCAGAAAGACCAGAGGCAGAATACACAGAAACATGACTGGAAGAGGTACAACAAGTACCCTAACCAGCAACAGTACCCTAAGCAGCAGCAGTATCAGCCACGCAATCGACAACCGGGACAAACCTTTTCAGCACCAACCCCAGTGTATCGGAGGCAGGAGGCAAACGCAGCTAAGTCTAGTAAGCAATCGCAGACTGAACCCCAGCATCAAGGCCGTTCTCAGAATAATGGCCAAAGTCCAAACAAACCGCAGAAGGACCAGGGGCAGAATACACAGAAACATGACTGGAAGAGGTACAACAAGTACCCTAACCAGCAACAGTACCCTAAGCAGCAGCAGTATCAGCCATGCAATCGACAACCGGGACAAACCTTTTCAGCACCAACCCCAGTGTATCGGAGGCAGGAGGCAAACGCAGCCTTTATTCCCCAACAGGTGCACGATGGTGCCGTCCCCACCAGCACAGGTCCTCCTTCACAGTTCACTAGTCCCCCTCAGATGGTGAACTCTCCTTCACAGGCCATTAGTGCTCCTGCTCCCCAGATGGTGAGTACAACTCCTCATGCATCTAGTTCGGGTACAACCCCTAAGGCATATAGTTCTCAGGGCCTACGTTTGCCGCATCGTACATTCCACAGTCTCATCAATGACTAGCTACTGCCTCCTCGGACCCATCCACTGGGAACAGTGCCTTTCTTGATCAGCCAGGGTTTGTGGGAGGTGTTTCTGTAAATGTTCTGAGGGACAATGGTTCCTCAGGTTGCTCCATCAAGCAGAGTCTAGTTCGGCCTGAGGAGTACTATATAGGCAGGCACACCCAAGTCAGCCTTATTGATGGATCAGTGAGATTGTTCCCTGAGGCACGTATCCAGGTAGCATCTCCTTTTTAAACAGGTTCGACAGTTGCAGTTGTCATGCCAGAACCTCTGTTTGACCTTATTATAAGTAACATACCAGGCATCAAAAATAGTTGCGCCGTAGACGTTGCTACACAGACTTCGGCTGCTGCAGTAACACGAGCCATGGCCAAGGCTCCGAACCGTGTCACCCCGCTGACCACTGCAACTCCGGAAGATCTGATACGCAGTCAAATCGTTGTCCAAGAACAACAGTCTGACCCGACACTTGCCACAGTGCGTAGGAAACTGGAGGGTAATGTGATTAAGTATTTGCAGGGTGGTCGAGCCAGGTTCCTTCGTAAGCGAGGATGGCTGTACCGTGAGTTGCAAACACCCCAGGGTGAGGTCTGACTGCAGTTTGTCGTTCCTGCGAAGTATCGCCGAGCAGTGTTTGCATTGGGTCATTGTTTTCAGTGATGGGAGGTCACATGGGCCAAAAGAAAACCTCTGACCGCATCCATGCTGACTTTTTCTGGCCAGGAATGGGACAGGAAATAACTAGGCTAGTGCGTTCCTGCGATGTGTGTCAGCATACCACTGAATGCGGGCATGTCCGTCCCGCGCCATTGAAGCCATTGCCTGTAATCTCTGAACCGTTCGAGAGAGTAGCAGTTGACATTGTTGGGCCAATCACTCCTAGGGCTAGTGATGGATCAAAGTACATCCTTACTATCGTTGATTTCAGCACACAGTGGCCTGAAGCCGTGGCCCTTAAGAATATAGAGGCCGTCACTGTTGCAGAGGCATTAATTGAGGTGTTCTGCCGTGTAGGTATCCCCAAGGAGGTCTTAAGCGACTGGGGTTCGCAGTTCACCTCTGCAATGATGAATGAAGCATTCAGGTTATCAATCCGAGGCTTGCGAACTACGCCCTACCACCACATGTGTAATGGGTTGTGTGAGAGGTTCAATGGGACTCTCAAGAAGATGTTGAAGAACATGGCCGCTGAACAGCCAAAAGAATGGCCGTGGTTCATTACTCCTCTTCTTTTTGCTTATCGAGAAGCCCCACAGCATTCCTTGAAGTTCCCACCTTTTGAACTGGTGTATGGAAGGTCGGTCTGTGGGCCACTTCAAGTCCTTCGAGAGTTATGGGACGATGAAGAACCCGACCCTGAAGTCAAGACCACCTACACCTATGTCCTTGATTTGCTGACCGCCTCCAGTCGACATGCGAGTTAGCTAAGGAAGAATTGATCAAGGCGCGCAAAGTTCAGAAAGCTTATTATGATAAGAAAGCAAAGCTTCGGAAGTTTAGTCCATGTGATAAATGCCTGGTGTTACTCCCCATTGCCCAGAACAAGTTATTGGCACAGTGGAAGGGTCCATACAATGTAGTAGAGCGTGTTTCAGACCTCAACTACATAAGCCAAATGGGGAATCTTCGGAAAAGATTCCACATTAATATGTTGAAGGCGTATGAGCCAAACCCTGAGGAAGCTGGCTTTCCTGTACTCGGTGACAGTGACCAGCTATCAGAAGAAACTGGGGCAGTCGCGGTGATCCCAACCGAGGACACTGACGACGAGCCCTTAACCGCTCAGTCCCGGCAGGAGGAGACTGTCGGAGATGTCTTACTTAACACTGACTTAGCATTAGATGACCAAGATGTCATAAGGTCACTGCTCTGTCGGTATGCTGATGTCTTCTCTGACCAACCTAGACTCGCAAAGGTTGAGTGTCACAAAACTGAGTTGACCAGCAATACTCCTGTAAAGGTTAAGCCATATCCAATTCCCATGCGACTACTGGATGCAGTAGATAAGGAAATTGCTGACATGGAGGCTGCAGGTATCACTGAAAAGTCTTTATCTCCATACTGCAGTCCAATGGTAGTAGTCCGCAAGAAGGATGGCGGAGTCAGGATTTGTGGCGATTATAGGAGGCTAAACGCAGTCACTAAAGTGGATGCTGAGAAAAATGGGTGAACATATTGCCATCTTCTCCAAGCTGGCAGGGTCACGATACTTCACAAAGCTCGATCTAGCAAAGGGATTCTTCCAGATTCACCTTCATCCCGAGTGTCGTCATTCACTGCTTTTGCTACTCCTAGGGGGTTGTACCGGCACAAAGCCCTTCCATTTGGACTTACCAATTCTCCAGCAGTATTCAATCGAGCCATGAGACAAGTGCTCCATGGTATCGTAGGAGTAGAAATGTTCGTTGATGATGTCCTTGTGCATTCTGCCATGTTGGAGGAGCACCTCAGACTCTTGGAAATTGTCTTCAGTAGACTCCAGAGTTTCAGCATGACTGTGAAACCCAGCAAGTGCAAGATTGCGCACAGTGAAGTGGAGTTCCTAGGACATATCATTGGCAACAATTCCTGCAGGTGTCAGGGCGATAAGATCAGAAAAGTTAAGGAAGCCCCAAGACCCGTGACCAAGAAACAGGTTAGGGCCTTCCTGGGTTTAGCGGGGTATTATAGAAGTTTTATCCCCAATTTTGCTCTCATTGCCCAACCGTTGTACGAGACGCTTCGGAAGCATGCTCCAAATGCCACAGACTGGGGAGAAGCGCAAGAGAGATCCTTTGCCACCCTCAAGAACATGCTGTGTAAGGAGCCCATTTTACAGCTCCGTAATTCCAATAAACCTTTCGTACTGCGTACCGATGCCTCACAAGATGGAGTAGGTGCAGTACTGATGCAAGAATCGGAAGGTGGAATTTTCCCAGTGGCATATCACAGCCGTAAACTAAAACACGCTGAGAGGAATTATAGTACTGTGGAGAAGGAACTCTTGGCTGTGGTTGATGGTGTTAAGAAATATTACTATTATTTGTACGGAGCACCATTTACTCTGGAAACTGATCATATGCCACTCAATAGTCTCAGCACAACTAAGACGGCTAATGCAAGATTGACATGCTGGACACTGTATTTGCAGCAATTTAACTTTCTTGTGAGATACATCAAGGGAAGCGACAATGTAGGTGCAGACCTGATGTCTCGCCTGCTGAATGATGATTAACATGGGTATCTGTTGTACACTGGGTTCCCTAAGACTGTGCTGTTCTAAGAGATTTGAGCAATCCAAGAACTAGCTTGGTTCCCAGTCAGTACTATGCTACTAAGATCTCACATCTCGCTCGTTGGCTCTACGGGACATATGTTTAGGGTCTGTACATACATAAGTACAATAGCTCATAAGTGCACAGTCACGGCGATCCCAACCGTGGACACCAATGACGAATGGGCAGTCGTGGCGATCCCAACCGAGGACACCGACGACGAGCCCTTATTAGTCGTAAGCGTAGGGCTTGTACATATTGTATGTACCGTAGATTAAAGGGGAAAGTTCGAGACCCCCACAAAGGCAATCTGAGGCTGTGTTTGAATTACCTTGTGGTGTGTCTCGAGCTGTGGGCCTCTCTGAGGATTCCCAAAGAATACACAAAATCCACATGAGTGTTCACACCCACGCAGGGTGTTAAAATGTGACCTGCCCAAGTTTGCATAGGGATTCTTGACTTACCTTTATTAGTTATAAGTGCGTAGTCACGGCGATCCCAACCGAGGACACCGATGACGAACGGGCAGTCACGGTGATCTCAACCGCGGACACTGACGACGAGCCCTTTATAATAGTAAGTATAGCTATAAGTGTGCAGTCACGGTGATCCCAACCGAGGACACCGATGACAAACGGGCAGTCGTGGTAATCCCAACCGCGGACACTGACGACGAGCCCTTTGTAATAGTAAGTACTGTATAGCTATAAGTCTGCAGTCATGGCGATCCCAACCGAGGTTTAATAGTAAGTACAGTAAAACCTCAATATAACGGACTTCAACAGACCGGAATTCGCTTTTATCCGACTCGAGGAGCTACCGGACTAAACTCCTATATATCGGAAAAAGTCCACTATAGCCAGAAAGCAGTCCGGACTGCCTGACAACTTCAGCTATGTTCACCACAATAAGACAAGTAAAAGACATGTTTTTCAGTGCACAGTACAGTATTATTATACCATTTGATCAATGTAGTGAAGGTATAACACAGTACAATACTGCAATGGTGGTGAAAATGCAATCCGGACTAATGTCTGATATATCGGAAAAAGTCCGGATTAGCAGGGGTAAGTCTGGATGTCACTTTTATCGGAATTTCGCATTTTTCGGACTGGCCTGGGCCGCAATTAGTCCGTTATTGTGAGGTCTTACTGTATAGCTGTAAGTGTGCAGTCATGGCGATCCCAACCGAGGACACCAATGACAAATGGGCAGTCGCGGTGATCCCAACCGCGGACACTGACGACGAGCCCTTTGTAATAGTAAGTATAGCTATAAGTGTGCAGTCACGGCGATCCCAACCGAGGACATCGATGACAAACGGGCAGTCGCGGCGATCCCAACCGAGGCCACCGATGACGAGCCCTTTATTAGCAGTGAGTATAGGTTAAAAAGGGCAACTATTAAGGAAATAATGGCGACCTCTTACGTACGGAACTTGCTGTCAATTGATTTTCAGCTAAAGTGTACTTTCTGTTGTGTATGGATTGACTGCTGGGTGGATGAAATTGCAATTTAGTACAAACTGTCACACTGACACTTGATGCTCCACCTTGACTCATTCCACAGGTACAGTTGCTGGGTGAAGCAGACGTCCAGGACCATTGATTGTCTCTGCTGCACGCAGCCACCTCTTCTCCTCTGCCCTCGTCGCCTTTATTATTGCATTAATTTGTATTATTATTGCTTTACACGTAGGTACAGTTACACTACAACTGTTACACCTACACCGTGTATCACATACACCACGCTACATAACAGTTAGTTGTCAATGTAAATGTAGCGAACTTTCGCTCAGTTTGACCTGAGTACAGGATTCTTTACCGTTGTCTCGGAGTTTTTCCCTCAAGCTTGCCTCTCTTAACGTAAATACGAGTTTTTTTCGCTCATAGGCGATAGTGCTTTTCTCCTGTAACAGAATAGTACACACACCACAGTGTGAATCTTGTGTGACTGAGCTAGGGTGTATATACAGTAGGCGCGGAAAGTGTTGACGCCATCTTAAAAAAAGAAAACATTCTTGTGGTTAGCAAGGAGAAACAAATAAATTAACACTCACCATTGAATTTAGTATTTACTGGCATTCCCCTTCACCTTTATTATCTTCTAAAGGCGTCTGGGGAGACTGATGGCGTAGTTTTGCAGAACAGACGGACTAAAACTGCTCCACAGCTGCTTGACTGCAGCCTCAAGTTTAGGCAAAGATGATGTGCCGCTTCATGTGCGCCCATAAACTCTCAATGGGATTGATATCTGGGCTGTTTCCGGGCCAATCTCGAATAAAGGGAACCTCACAGTCTGTTAGCCACTGTTTCACTGACTTTGCAACATGTGCAGGGGCAGAATCTTGCATAAATACTCTTGCCTTGGTTTTATCAAGAGTCGCTTAAAACATCACATAAGAGCTCCAAATAATTGTTCTGGTTGACTTTTTCATTTGCAGGTAGAATTACCAACCTACCAACACCATAATATGTAAAGCAGCCCCAAGCCATGAGTGAGGCTGGGTATTTAACAAACTTGGAAGTGTACTTAGGATCCAGGGGGTCACTGCCTGGTTTGCAGTACACTCGTGATGAAGGGGTACCAGTGACAGTAAATGTTGACTCATCACTCCAAAGCACAGTTTTCCATTGCTCCTCACTCCAGGCAAGATGTTTCTTACAAAAATTTACTCTCTTTTTCTTGTGAAGTGCAGTTAGCAGTGGTTTTTTACAAGCACAAAAACTCCTGTAGCCCAGATCGTCATGCAACAGTTGCTGCACACTTCTGACAGACACATCTGCCAGCAACTGTGGGTTCTTTTCTTTTAAATCCCGTGCTGTTAGCCTTGGATCCTTGCTAACTTACCTTGAGATCAGCTGACGGGTCCTGAAGGTTGTCTTACGAGGTCTCCCAGGCTTGGGAAGTGGAGTGGCAGGAATGCCCTCCCCACTGTCCTTGAACCGCTTCACCAGACTCTGCACTGTCCTCAGTCTAACACCATCTGATTTGCAATAAATGGGAGTTTGTGGCCAGCTTTGTATAAAGTAATCACTTCCACACGTTTATCCTTGCTTGTGGTTACTTTAGGCATGATGAGAATGTGGTAGGTAACCAAATAACTGTGTTATTTGAGTCAAAAGATGCCCTCATGGTGCATCACGCACAGAGACAATCCTCCTCCTGTGGCTGCCCAAACATTACTGAGCCTATCAAGCAGGGTTGCCAGCTCCCGTTGAAAAAGCGTCAGCTCATTTCGCATCACAGGGGAGGGTAGTATTGACCCTACTCACTTAACACGAAAAAGAATGATGTCGGCAAAAAAATGTCAATAATTTCCGCGCCTACTGTATACAGTACATCCTTCAACTTTGCAAACTTTAACTTTGCGATTCACCAATTTTGTGAGGTAGTTCCAAAAGTCATGTATTTATGAACTTTGCGACTGATCACACAGTTTGCGAGGTCGAGTGGTGGGAGAGTCGTCTTCCCGCACTACTTTGCCACCCCGAGTAATGACGTCATGGTTCATTGGGCGTACTGAGCCTCCTAGTCCAGTGGTCTGCCGCCCCGCCACGTTTGTTTGCACCTGTTTCCAACCAAGGTCACTGACCCTCAACTTCGTGGTGCTCCTCGCAATACCCCAGCAGTCTAACCTTGCACGAGTGTTATCATGGCGCCAACGGGTAAGAAGAACAAGAAAATAATTTTGGAGACCAAACTGAAAATGACTGAAAGGAAAAAAGCAGGTGAAGGTAATTCTGCTATTGGTCAGGAGTTTGGTGTTGGTGAACTGACAGTGAGAATGATTTTAAAGAACAGTGAACAAATCAAGCAAGCAGCGAATAACTATGGAGGTGCTCAATTTGATGGTAGAATGCTGGTGGACAACAAAGAAGTGCTAATAAAAATAGAAAGATATCTTGCTCACTACATTCAAAGAAAGGAAAAGGAAGGGGTTGCCTTAAAAAAGCCATTAATCCTCCAACAAAACCTTTCAAGGCATCGAATGGGTGGCTATGCCAGTTCCTCAAAAGGAAGGGGTTTAAACACATCAGGTTCAGTGGCGAGTGAGGCAGTGCTGACTACAAATTGGTCGGCTTCACCCCAAGGTAAGCACTTTTTCCCACTCTTTCTCTCGACTCTACCTCTTAATTTTACGATGATAAATGAAACAAACATGAACTGATGTACTGTACAGTAATATTAATAAGAAAACATCATAGGTAAGAAACATTAAAAAAAAAAAAAAAAAGCATTTACACTGATGTGAAGACTGGCGTGGTTTACGGGACTGGTGGTAGGGCGAGGCTTGGCTACTGTGGCCCCGCGGGGCCTACGTCATCACTATCACTGTCGGCAGATATTTCCACATCTTGCTGTGTTTTTTCTGCCTCTCTCATGAATCCTTCGAAGTCAGAATCGTCACTGAGGTCATCAGAATGAAAAAGGTTAGGGATGCCAGGATCGCTGGCTGCTTGGGGAGGGGTGGCAGGACGGCTGGTCGATGGGACAGGGTCTCTTGGGGTTCTTTTGAATTTTGTGATTAGAGACTGCTTCCTCTTGTTAACCCCATCCCTGTGGAGGTCAGCATAAAAGCGAAGCGGCCGAGAATTAATGATGCATAACCTTGCCAATATTCTCGCCGTCATTGACCAGCTGAAAAAAAACACTGAACAACGAATGTGACAATTTACGGCTCAGCAAGCATGCCACGGTGTTGACAGGGCCCTTCGTTTTTATGCTGACCTACACAGAGATGGGGTTAACAAGAGGAAGCAGTCTCTAATCACAAAATTCAAAAGAACCCCGGGAGACCCTGCCCCATCGACCAGCCATCCTGCCACCTGTCCCCAAGCACCCAGCAATCCTAGCATCCCTAACCTTTTCATTCTGATGACCCCAGTGATGATTCTGACTTCGAGGGATTCATGAGAGAGGCAGGAAAAACACAGCAAGATGTGGAAATAACTGCCAACAGTGATAGTGATGACTTAGGCCCCATGGGGCGACAGTAGCCAAGCCTCGCCCCGCCACCAGTCCTGTACACCAAGCCAATCTTCATATCAGTGTAAATGCATTTTTTTTTTTTAATGTTTCTTACCTATGATGTTTTCTCATTAATATCACTGTACAGTACATCAGTTCGTGTTTGTTTCATTTATCATCGTAAAATTAAGAGGTAGAGTCGAGAGAAAGAGTGGGAAAAAGTGCTTACCTTGGGGTGATGTCGACCAATTTGCCTTTATTTCATATATTTAATTGTTTGAATTTTGTGAATTTTGATTTTGTGAGGGTTTTTGTCAATCATATTCTCGCAAAATTGGAGGAAGCACTGTATATATATAATGATAAATTTTTTCCAGGAAAAAATTTGATTTTCCAGGGGCGTAATGTCAAGAATTTTCTATCTATCTATCTATCTATTGCCAGACGCCTCAATCCCGAACGGGGTGGCCACAAACAAATCGCCTCCATGTCACTCTGTCCCCTGCCATTTCACTACCACGCTCCCAACTCACACCCCCCTCTCTCATATACCTTTCCACTCCATCCCTCCATCTCATCCTCGGCCTCCCCCTCCCTCTCGCCCCCTCCACCTCACTCACATACACTCTCCTCGTCAATCTTTCACTCTCCATCCTCTCCACATGCCCAAACCACCTTAACGTGTTTCTCCTAACGCTTCCCATCACGTCCTCAAGCACACCACAACGCTCCTTCACTTCCTCATTTGTTAGTCTGTCTCTCCATGTGACTCCACATGCTCCTCTCAAATAACTCATTTCCACTGCTCTCACTCTTGACTTCTGTCCTTCCAACAGGGTCCAAGCTTCACTTCCATATGTCAGAGTTGGTATCACAATACTGTCATGTAACAACTTTTTCACTTCCATGCTCACCTCCCTGTTTCTTATCACTGCTTTCAATGAACCACCAACCTTCCTTCCCTGCTGTACCCTTTCGAGCACTTCACCCTCCAGACTACCATCCTTACTCATCACACTGCCCAAGTACTTAAATTCACTCACATTCTCCATTTCCTTCCCATCCAATCTCACTGTACACTCACTGGCTTCACTTCTCTCGAAGACCATCACTTTACTCTTCCCCACATTCACCTTTAGATTCTGTTTCTTACACACTCTCCCAAACTCATCTACCAAGCCTTGCAGCTCCCCTTCATCTTCACTTAACAACACAGTATCATCTGCAAGCAACAGTACAGGGAGTTTCCAAACACTGCCCTCTCTCACTAGGGCCGCTCCAACATCCGCTGCCCGACCTTGTATCTCTTTTATAACCCCATC
>JAGKTI010031981.1:0-12003 GCA_018397915.1 Birgus latro
ATAGAACTTTTATGAGGGCTTTGATTAATTAATATAGTGTTAGCAATAAAGTGAATTGAGTGTAGATGTCTTAGTGCGGTTTCTAGCACGGAACTTTATATGAAGTGAAATGAGATGGGAAAATACCTCATGACTTTTGTAGATATATAACTTGTGAATACTTTTTTGTAATTAAAGCCTAGAAAAACCATATCATTCTTTCACTTCTTTCAGTTCCCAGTTCTAAGTACATGTGTATAGTGGTGTACAGTGAAGACTCAAGTCGCGCGTTGCCAGTGTCTGAATGATTCACGCTACCACAGTATTAAATACGGGAGGATAATATTCCCGAGATAAATATCATTTCGGCACCTAGGCAGCGCTGACACAAGATTTAGGTGTGGCAGGGAAGTTTTGAAAGAGAGTGAGTTGGATAAAAGAGGGATTATGATAGATTATCAGGAGAAATTGAAAGATGAGTGGAATGCAGTGAAAGATCAGGAGAATGGCAGTGTGGAGGAGGAAAGGAAGTTGTTTAAGAGTACTGTGGTGAGGCAGGCGGAAGAGGTGTGTTGTGTGAGACGAGTAGGTGGTGGTGCAAGAAAGGGAAGTGAATGGTGGTGCGAGGAAGTAAGTATGGCTGTGGCTGTTGCAGAGTAAGGATGAGGTGTCATATGAGAGGTATAAGGAAAAGTGGAATAGGGCGAGAAGGGCTGTGCGTGATGCTGAAGTGGTAGCAGATGAAAGATGTGGTAGGCGGTTGACTGAGAATTTTCAACAGAATAAGAAAATGTTTTGGAAGGAGGTGAAAAGGGTGCGAAAGGNAGGAATAAATGTGTTGGGAGAGTTGAATGATTCTTTGATCATGATGGAGGAAGTGCAGGAGGCAGTAAAGGAGATGAAAACAGGGAAAGCTGCAGGTATGGATGGGTGTGCTGTGGAATGCCTGAAATGTGGTGGAGTGACTATTGTTGACTGGTTAGTAAGATTGTTGAATGTGTGTTTTGTGCAAGGTATGGTGCCAATTGACTTGGCAAGTGCTTGTGTGGTCCCATTGTATAAAGGTAAGGGTGATAAGTATGAATGTACTAGCTTTAGGGGTATAAGTCTGTTGAGTGTTGTAGGTAAGGTGTATGGTAGAGTGCTAAGAGAGTTAAAGAGGGTACAGAGGGAGTGATTTGTGATGAGCAGTGTGGCTTTACAAGAGGGAGGGGATGCATGGATCAAGTGTTTGCTGTGAGACAGGTGTGTGAAAGTATTTAGCAAAAGGTAAGGATGTGTTTTGGGCGTTCATGGATTTACAGAAAGCATATGATAGAATTGATAGGGAGGCTTTGTGGACTTGATGGCAGGTTACTAAAAGGAGTGAAAAGTTTTTATGTAAATATTAGAGTGTGTGTAAGAGTGGGAAATACTATGCGTGATTGCTTTCCAGTGAGAGTAGGGCTGCAGCAGGGATGTGTGATGTCGCCTTGTTTGTTTAATATTTATATGGATGGTGTTGTAAGGGAGGTGAATGCAAGAGTGTTAGGTGGAGGACTGAGTCTGGTGAATGTTGATGGTGGAGAGTAGAATCTGAAGCAGCTGCTGTTTGTGGATGATACTGCACTGGTGGCTGATTCAGAGAAGAGATTGAGACAGTTGGTAGAGGAGTATGGAAGTGTGTGAAAGGAGGAAATTGGAAGTAAATGAGAATGAGAGTAAAGTGATGAAGTGTACGAGGTTGGTAGATAGTACGAGGATGAATTTAGTTTTGAATGGTAAGTTGCTTGAGGAGGTAGAGTGTTTTAAGTATTTAGGGTCACATGTTGCTGTGGATGGAAGAATAGATGCAGAAGTGAAATTTAGAATAAATGAAGTAGGAAAGGTGCTGGGAGGAATGAAAAAAGTGTTTAGATGTCGTTCGCTTACAATGGATGTAAAGAGAAGGCTGCATGAATGTATTGTGGTACCGACTGCATTATATGGGGCTGAGACATGGAATGTGGGTGCAGTAGTGAGGAAAAGTTTGAATGTAATGGAAATGAGGTGTCTGAGGAGTATGTGTGGAGTGACGTGTATGGATCGAGTAAGAAATGATGAAGTGTGAAGGAGAACTGGCATTGTTTGGAAGACGGCTGATCGAGTTGAGCAGAGGGTGTTGCGATGGTTTGGGCATATAGAGAGAATGGATAATGAGCGGTTGATGAAAAAGATAACTAGATCTGATGTGAGATGTGTAAGGCTGAGAGGAAGACCACGAATAGGATGGATGGACAGTGTGAAGAGAGCGTAGAATGCGAGAGAGATGTTTGTTGAGCAAGGAAGAGTGGCTGTGTGTGATAAAAATGATTGGAGAGAAATTGTGAATGAATAAATGATGACACAGCCCTGAGGGGATATTCTCCTGCATTTAGTCAGATCAACTGATCAGGTCAGGTGGGGGTAAGGAGATGGGTCCATTATGATGTGGCAGGGGTAAACCAGCTCTGCTGTTGGGCCCTGCTGCAGATGTCACTGATTGCACTGCACAGTTGACCTTCGTGCGGTGTGGTGCGGTGAGGATCTGTCCCTTCTCCTCTATTGGGCATAGATGCAAATGAATGCGTTTCGGTGGATGAGTAAATTTGGAGTGTGTCATCCTGTCTCGGCTACCTCCCTTTTCTTGAGGAAGCAGCCTAGGTATATAGGTATAGACAGATAGGGAAAAAAAATAACCACTTTTCCTACTATAATCTTTCCAGTCACCAGTATGAGTTCCACCTGGGATGCTCACTGGTGATTTTCTCACCATCCTTCCAGACTCCCGGTCATCCTTCTTTCGGGACTTGGCTAAGGCTTTGTCATTGCACATGACAACTCAAAGGCTTTCGATCGAGTCTGGTATGGTTCTTATTTATTTCCAAAGTACCCTCTTACCGTTTCATCCTTCTATCTGTTCTTTCATCTCTAGCTTCGTTCCAGGTCGTTCTATAGCTGTTGTTGTAGAGGACCATGGTTCTTTTCCTAGAGTTATCAGTGGTAGTGCTCCACAGAATTATGTTTTGTCATCATCTCTCCTCCTGTTGATCAATGACCTAATCAGAAAGGATACAAAAATTTTCCTCTAAAATGATTGTTAAGAAGTAGGAATGGCAAAGCTGCACAGATAAAAGATGAGAAATGCACAGAAACAAGAGAACATTCAAGAGTGTAGGAGATCTGGAGACTATACCAATTACTACATTCCGCACTTTATCTACGGTCTTGTGCCTTGTGGAATGTGGTGATGGATATAGGTCTCCAATTCTCTCATCCTGAATGCTCTCATGTTTATGTTTTTTTTTTTCATTTCTTATCTGTGCACTTCTGCCATTCCTACTTCTTAGCATTCACTTTAAAAGAAGATTTTTCTTTTCTAGTTTATGATCTTATTATGGAGATATAATTATGTAAAAAGCAAGTGTTAGATTTGGATTGTTACATGCATAGCATACTAAAAGACTAAAACGACGGTGCCCTCCCGTGAAAAGAAGTGTTTTGATACGTTCTTTAACTGTAGGCGAGCTGTAGCTAACTAATATTGTGCAAAGTGGTGTACTAACGGGCAACTGCGATGTAGTTTTCAGGCAGTAACTTGTGAACTTAATCTGAATGCTGTTGTCACGAATTTCCTACATCGTGAAATTGTGTATTGTAAATCGTGACATTGACTGATTTTGCGGGAGCGACAAATAGTTCTGAAATCCATGAGATTTCGCTCATTCTCTGAACCGTCCGCTTGTGTTCTTATATTTGCATCAAGTTTTCAAAACTTTTGTCATTCTCTCGCGAGTGACTGTCATTATGTACAGACAGTGCATTCCTTTGAGAGATATTTTGCGAATTGTTGTTCCTTTGCACTTGCCTCGCTGGCCGTTAGTTAAACCACGCCTCTTTCACACGCCTCTGTGTTCGACACTCGAACACAAGTCAGTCATCTATTGATAGTCACGGAGAGCGGAGTGTGATACCCAATGCGGATAGATTTCTTCTAGTGATCTCGAACATCCTGTAGTATCGGCGCGTTCCCAAATCTCCCACCAACCTGATAATCGACTATAGCTGCGATGGTCTCATCTCCACTGACCAGTATTTCTTTTGTTTTTCCTAGGCTTAATGTTCTTTGGATATTTAGCTCAGTGTATTATTTAGCTATTGGTCTGAGTGTTTGGGTGAGTGCATTTCCCTTTCTTTGATTCTGAATAGATTCATGTAACGTAAATTTATTTTCATGTAATTAATAAATTTACAGTTCATTTTCTTGAGCTTTGTTAAATGTAACAGTTGTGTTTCATTTTCCCACATATTTAGCGCACTTTTGCTACTCCATGTTAACACAACTCCTTATATTAATCACGACTGGTACTTAGGACAGCTCTTGGTATTAATTTTTAAATCTATTGTGCCAGCTAGGAGTTCGGCTCAGCCAAGATCCTGTTTACTATTATTTATTATTATTTTTTGAATGTTAAAGGGGTGAACTAACTTCCTCAGAGGCCAACAGTACAGTAATACAGCCTTCTTGAGCGTTTAGTCTCTGCTGTGTACTGCTGAGAAAGTTTATAAATTCTCGACTCCAGAGAATTGGCGAAGTACGCCAGCATAAAAGTGAAATCGCCACTTGATTTCACGAGTCGATTCTCTCATGATAATCGACTCGATAGTTATTTCTATTGTCCACAGACATATTCCCATTCCCTCGTGACATCTGGTGTCATATTTATTTATTATATAAAATATAATCTCATTTTCCCCATGACATCTGGCGACCTCATTCCAGGATATATGCTCCTAGCTTTGAAATTATTGCCGAAATCAGTAACTCACTCTTAGTCAGGTAGACTGCTGCACACCAGCCAGCATATCAGTCTTAGTCTTTAGTTAACCTCAATCTGAGCATCATGGAAACAAGTACATACCTACAGGAAGCCAAGGATATGGGGCTTACTAACCCCCAGGAAATTAAAGATCATGTCCTGTCGCACTGCAATTACGAGCAGCAATGCGAGAATGCCGTCGTGAAGAGTGGAAAATTCAACTGGAACACGAGCGAGAAATGCGCGAATATGAGCAAGCACAGCGTGGGGAACGTGAAAGAACGTGAACAAGAAAAAGAACAGCATGTATACGAGGAACGTCAGAAAAAGTGTGAGCGCGAGGAACACGAAAAAGAGCATGAGCACAAGGAACGAGAGCGAGAACGTAAACATGAGCTTGAAGTCCTGAAGCTCAAGCGAGACTCCTTGGCTTCAGGCACATCGGGTGCAGCCAACCCAAGCTCCACCAGTGCCCTTCCAGCACCTGTTCTAACAACTCCACACCTCAAGCCTCCTTCGTACAAGGAAGGTGAACGAATCGAGACATTCATAGCTCGTTTTGAAGACATGACACAGCTGTACGATCTGGATGAGGCAGCTAAGTGGCTTCAGTTTCTCAGCTTGTTTAAGGGCCCTGCCCTCGATATTCTCCACAGAATTCGCGGAGATAATCTCACGTACGAAATGATGTAAACCGCACTTATTAAAGCGCACAGTCTGACTGTTGATAACGCTAGAAATCAGTTCATGAGGGCGCGTCTCCAGGAAAAGGAGACAGCTGTTCAGTTCCTTGACAGTCTCACGGAATACTTAGGCGAGTGGATGGAGAAGGATGAGACCCCTAGCATGCGAAAGGGAATAATCGACCTTATGCTGCGCACACAGCTGGAAAAGTTGCGGCCTGCTGAGCTTATGGCCCAGCTCAATATGTGCAAAGTGAAGGATGCAAACCAAATGGTGGAAAAGGCTGATGCATTCTTTACTGCGTACATGTACCAAACTTATAAGCAGCAGTCCTGGAACAGGACAGATACTGCCAAGTCTGGGAAGCCATCTCAGAGCGAATCCCAGCATCAAGGCCATTCTCTGAATAATGGTCATGGTCCAGGCAAATCGCAGAATGACCAGGGGCAGAATACACAGAAACCTGACTGGAAGAGGTACTGTACAACAAGTACCCTAAGCAGCAGCAGTATCAGCCACACAATCGACAAGTGGGACAAACCTTTTCAGCACCAGCCCCAGTGTATTGGAGGCAGGAGGCAAACGCTACCTTCATTCCCCGACAGGCGCATGATGGTGCCTTCCCCACCAGCACATGTCCTCCTCCACAGTTCACTAGTCCCCCTCAGATGGTGAACTCTCCCCCACAGGCCGTCAGTGCTCCTGCTCCCCAGATGGTGAGTACAACTCCTAATGCACCTAATCAAAGTACGACTCCTCACGCACCTAGTCAAAGTACGACTCCTCGCGCACCTAGTCAAAGTATGACTCCTCGTGCACCTAGTTCAGGTACGACTCCTCAGGCATCTAGTCCTGTCACGTTTGAAGAGTTGTGCGACATGCAGCCTCAACAGGCCCTCCCACAGGTAACAGTGCCTTCCTTGTTCAGCAAGGGTTTGTGGGAGGTGCTTCTGTAAATGTCCTGAGAGACAACGGATCCTCAGGTTGCACTGTTAGGCAGTCTTGTTTGGCATGAAGAATATACAGGCAGACAGATCCAAGCTCAGCTTATTGACGGATCAGTGAGATTGTTCCCTGAGGCATGCATCCAGGTAGCATCTCCCTTTTACACAGGTTCGATAGTTGCAGTTGTCATGCAAGAACTTATGTTTGACCTCATTATAGGTAACATACCAGGTGCCAAGTTTAGTTGCACCGCAGACGTCACTACTCAGACTTCGGCTGCAGTAACACGAGCCATGGCCAAGGCTCCAAACTGTGTCACCCCGGTGGCCATCGCATTGCCGCTTGATCTGATTGACAGTTAAGATGTTGTCCAAGAACAACAATCTGACCTGACACTTGCTGTTGTGCAGAAGAAACAGAAGGGTAAAGTGACCAATCATTCACGGAGTGGACGAGCCAGGTTCCTTCGCAAACAAGGACGGCTCTACCGTGAGTCACGAACACCCAAGGGCGAGTTTCGACTGCAGTTTGTCATTCCCGCGAAGTATCGCCAAGCAGTGTTAGAATGGGGTCATTGTTCAGTGTCGGGAAGTCACATGAGCAAAAAGAAAACCCAAGGCTGTATCCGTGCTGATTTTTTCTGGGCAGGAATGCGACAGGAAATAGATAGTTCTGTGTGCTCCTGCAATGTGTGTCAACATACCACCATTCAGGAAAGTTTCCTTCCTGTGCCGTTTGAATCCACGCCCATAATTTCTGAGCCGTGTGAGAGAAAGGGCAGAGGTAAAGTGGGTGCAGACCTGATGTCTTGCCCGTTGACCCCACAGGACATAATATATTTAGGGTCTGTACATATATATGTACTATAGGTTATAAGCCCACAGTCACGGCAATCCCAACCGTGGACACCGATGACGGATGGGCAGTCGCGGCGATCCCAACCACGGACACCGACGACGAGCCCTTATTAGTTGTAAGTGCGGGGCTTGTACATACTGTATGTACCATAGGTTAAGGGGGAAGTTCGAGACCCCTGCAGAGGCAATCTGAGGCTGTGTCTGAATTACCTTGTGGTGTGTCTCGAGCTGTGGGCCTCTCTGAGGATTCCGAGAATGCACAAAATCCACATGAGTGTTCACTCCCATGCTGGATGTTAAAATGTGACCTGCCGAAGTTTGCACAGGGATTCTAGACTTACCTTTATTAGCTATAAGTGTATAGTTATAAGTGCGCAGTCACGGTGATCCCAACCGTGGACACCGATGACGAACGGGCAGTCGCTGCGATCCCAACCACGGACACTGACGACAAGCCCTTTATTAGCCGTAAGTATAGGTTTTAAAGGGCAAGTACTAGGAAAATAATGGCGACCTCAAATGTGCGAAACTCTTGCTGTCAATTGATTTCAGCTAGTGTGTACTTTCTATTGTATATGGATTGATTGCTGGGCAGATGGTAATTGTAATTTAGTACAAATTGTTTGTCACATTGACACAACTGATGCTCCACCTTGACTCATTCCACAGGTACAGTTGGTGGGTGAAGCAGTTTTGATGTGCGGGTCAGCTGACTGTCTCTGCCAAATGCTGCCACCTCTTCTTCTCTGACCTCTTTGCCTTTATTGTATTATTGATTAGTATCATTATCACTTTACACATAGGTACAGTTACACTACAACTGTCACACCTACACCGTGTATCACATACACCATGTTACATTACAATTAGTTGTCAATGTAAATGTAGTGAACTTTCGCTCAGTTTGACCTGAGTACAGGATTTTTCACTGTCGTCACGGAGTTTTTCCCTCAAGCTTGCTTCTCTTAACTTAAATACAAGGTTTTTACACTCATGGGCGACAGTGCTTTTCTCCTGTAGCAGGATAGCAGGATAGTACACACACCACAGTGTGAATCTTGTGTGACTGAGTTAGGATGTGTGTATATATATATATATATATATATATATATATTGTAAAATTTTCCCCAGGAAAAATTTGCTTTTCCAGGAGTGTAATGCCACGAATTTCCTACATCGTGAAATTGTGTTTCGTAAATCGTGACATTGACTGATTTTGCGGGAGCGACGAATAGTTCTGAAATCCATGAGATTTCGCTCATTATCTTAACCGTCCGCTTGTGTACTTATATTTGCATCAAGTTTTCAAAACTTTAGTCATTCTCTCACGAGTGACTGTTTTTATGTACAGACAGTGCATTCCTTTGAGCGATATTTTGTTAACTGTCGTTCCTTTGCACTTGCCTCACTGGCCTTTAGTTAAACTATGCCTCTTTCACACGCCTCTGTGTTCGACACTCGAACACAAGTCAGTCGTCTATTGATAGTCACGGAGAGCGGAGTGCGATACCCAATGGGGATAGATTTCTTCTAGTGATCTCGAACGACCTGCAGTATCGGCATTTTCCCGAATCTCCCACCAACCTGGTGATCAACTATAGCAGCGACGGTCTCATCTCCACTGACCAGTATTTCTTTTGTTTATCCTAGGCTTATGGTTCTTTGGATATTTAGCTCAGTACATTATTTAGTTATTGGTTTGAGTGCTCGAGTGAGTGCATTTCCCTTTCTTTGATTTTGAATAGATTCATGTAACGTAAATTTATTTTCATATAATTAATAAATTTACAGTTCGTTTTCTTGAGCTTTGTTAAATGTAACAGTCGTGTTTGATTTCCCAACACATTTAGTGCACTTTTGCTACTCCAAGTTAGCACAATTCCTTATATTAATCACGACTCGTACTTAGGCCAGCTCTTGGTATTAATTCTTAAATCCGTTGTGCCAGCTAGGAGTTCGGCCCAGCCAAGATCCTGTTTACTATTATTTATTATTATTTTTTGAATGTTAAAGGGGTGAACTAACTTTCTCAGAGGCCAACAGTACAGTAATGCATCCTTCTTGGGCATTTAGTCTCTGCTGTGTACTGTAGAGAAAGTTTATAAATTCTCGACTCCAGAGAATTCGCGAAGTAAGCCAGCATAAAAGTGAAATCACCACTTGATTTCGCGAGTTGATTCTCTCGTGATAATCGACTCGATAGTTATTTCTATTGTCCACAGACATATTCCCATTCCCTCGTGACATCTGGTGTCACATTTATTTATTATATAAAGTATAATCTCATTTTCTCCCTGACAGCCTTTCTGAACATGAAAGAAACATGTACACATGACAAGGAGCGTTTTGTGTATAGTATGCTGGCGTACGCCTTTTTGTTTTGGAGTTATGACTGATGAAGAAAGAATGAAAGAAAGAAAGAACAAACTCGATATTTTTGCTGTTCGAATTGCGACTCCTACGAAGGTTAGCAAGACTTTGCGAGTAGTTTTGCACTTGAATAGCGAAGATCTTTTGGTTCATAAGATTGGAACTAAGCTTTGCGACCGTTTTCGCGCGAATGCTCCTATTCCCTGTAGTACGGGACGCAAGCTTGAACCTGCGCCATTCCTACATACGGAAGGTTACGGCACGCCGTGATATCTAACCCTGTCCTTTCAATCACTGACGACTATACCCTTCACCTTTCCATTAGCTTCCCACAGTATCCATCAGGGCAGTTGCTTCAACAATCATGGGATGAGGCTATGGCGCACTTAATTTCTGACCTTGCTCCTAGCTTTGATTAGAGTAAAAATAATCTTGTTTTCAGCCCATTCGAAACTCACTTCGTACATCTGAAGACCTAGTAAAATCGTCCACAGGAATATCCTTTAATATTTAGCAACATCCAACTCAATCAAGCATTATAGCTGAACTTACTTTGGGTTTAATTTTCTCGGGATTTATCTTGGAAAGATAATATTACACCACTTGCAAACTACTTCCAAGAGATTAGGTTTGCTATGCTGACTCTTTGCCTTCATTACCCCCCTCCAGCCCGCAGCCCCAGTGTAGAGTGCAGGTCTCATGTGTCGGGGGGGCCTCCCATAGACAGCTCTTCTCAAGAGGGTGGAGTCAAAGGTTTTTTGCTTCATTACTTCTCCTCCCTTCAACCTGTGTCTCTTCCCAGTACCATTGCTAATTTTTGTCTCATCTATCTCTGCTTCAATGGTCACTGCTTTTTTGAACTTTCTGTGCATCCCCCATCTCTAACGGCGGACTCGTTGCACCCATCTAGACTCACCTCTTTTTTGCAAGAGTTAACCGATACTCTCAATCCTTCATGTATGCAACAGGGCAACTATGGTACTGCCTTCCTCTTCCTGTATTCCCTCTGCCTATGACCTCTAGGATTTTAAACGCAATGTGTCCAGGCAGGGCGAAATGAACGGATCATGATTTTGGCTCTGTTTATGTTCCTGTTTTCAGGATGGAGCAATCTTGCGGCCTTCTAGATTATGATTCCTTCTGTCAGGGGAAAATGAGAGTTTACTCTGGCGTGTCGCCAGATGTCAGGGGAAATTTAAGTATTTCCAAAAGATAATGAAATGTATAGCTAAGTGTGCTATGTCAATTCTCTAGAGTCGAGAATTACAGACTTCCTCAACGGCACGCAGCAGAGACTGGACGCTCTATTGGGCTGCAATATTGTACCATTGGCCTACGAGAAAGTTTCTTCTCCCCCACCCAACAAAAAAAAAAAGATAATAATGATAACAGGCTCTTGGCTGAGCCAAACTCCTAGCTAGCACAACGGATTTAAGGAGTGATGCCAAAGCTGACCTAAGTACCGGCCGTGATTTAATTCAAAAAGTTGTGCTAACGTAGAGTAGCAAACTGTACTAAATAAGTGGGTAAATCAAACACGGCTGATATACTTTAACAAAGCTCAAGAAACGAACTGTAAATTTATTAATTACAAAGAAATGAATTTATGTTACATGAAATTCAAATCAAATAAAGGAATACACTCACTCACTCAGGCACTCAGATAATGGCTAAATGTTTCAAAAAGCTTAGCCTAGGAAAAAACCAGAAAATACTGATCGGTATGGATGAGACTGTACTGTAGTCGATCACCAAGAGAGGGTGGGAGCTCGGGAACACACGCCGATTCAAGCCGAGATCTGAAATAAAGAATTCACTTGAGCCTCTAGAGGCGTACGACCCAATCGTTCCATGACCAAGAACAGACTAACTCGCATTTGAATACTCGAGCGGCGAGAGAGTGGGAGCTACGCGCGCATGCGCAATGGGCCCGGAGCAAAGCCCGACAACTAAAAATTATCGTACATATTAATTTGCTCCTCACAAAATCACTGGATGTCATGATTTAACTTAACGTGATTTTACAATGAAGAAAATTCGTGACACCTTCTTTCCTGTATAAAAAACGCCACCATTACGCATGTTTCACTACCATCATAAAAAAAAACTCTTAATGATATTCAGCAGGTTACCTTTTACACCATACGTACGCATAGCCTTCCACAACCTCCCTCTGTTTACACTGCATTTCCTTTTTTTTTTTTGGATTCAAAAATACATAAATTCCTTACAGTCCTCAGAAGCCTTTACCAATATAATGTGCCGTAACAAATATTTGATCCGCACGTCCTCTAGCACTGTAAAAGTCATTCTGTTCACGCTTAATTTTTGAACAAACTTTGTTTTTATTT
>JAGKTI010031982.1:0-12003 GCA_018397915.1 Birgus latro
CCCCCACAGTACCACACAATTACTCTGCACAAATACACCACATCACTAACATACCCAACATCATCCTGGGTGGTGATTTCAGTGATAAGGTGACGGCCTGGCATATCAACAACCCTGACGCAGACAGGGGGCTGGTACTGCAATCTCAAACAAATCATCATTTTTCTTTTCATACCGAATAATCTCCATCAACATACCCATATCCCACACCAAGCCCTCTTCCTCCCATCATCCCCAGACATCATCACCTGCTCCCCAGACCTCACCCCCACAACATCCTGGAGGGTGGTCAAAACCCTTGGATCTGCTCACTTCCCATCATCACTACCGAAACCAGAATCACCCCAGCTGGCCACAGACACACATACACTAATTATAAGAGAGCCAACTGGGAGGCCTTCACAACTGAAACAGAACAACATTTTGAAAAATTAAACAGTACATCCATCACAAATATCAACACCGTTGTGCACACTTTCAATACAATTATACAAAATGCAGACAAAAGACACATCCCTAGAGGCAACAGAAAGAGACACAACCCCACCTTCACACCAGAAATTCAAGGCCTCATCAGTCAACGGGACACACTATGACACTCCCCAACACCCCATACACAAGACACTGTACAACAAATACAAGAACTCAACATTCAAGTAAACAATAAAATATCAGAACAGCAAATGCTAAATTGGAATAATTATCTCCAAACACTGGATCACAAAACAAACACCAGCAAATTCTGCAAAACACTAAACAGCATCACGCTCTTCAACAGCAACACTACACAATCAAACGCTGCCATCATAACAACAGACACCATACCTTCAAACAAACAACAAGCAAACAGTCTCATCAATCACTTTTCACATGTCAGCCATCTAAATCCCCATTGCAACTTTTGATGCATTATCCGACGTAAGAGACAGTTCCCCACAGACCCAGACTTTGCACCTTTCACTAACAACCAGACGAAGCACATCGTTAGCAACCTTAAACATTCATCTGCCTGTGGACCAGACAACATAAGCAACATTCACCTTAAACACCTTGGACCACAAGGCATACAAGCACTCACCGGCATATCAAACTACAGCTACTCACACAACATAATACCTAACATCTGGATGCATGGCATTATCATTACTATCCCCACACCCAACAAAGACCCCATGTTACCTTCCTCACACCGCCCCATCACACTCCTCTGCACTCCCTCTAAAGTCACTTAACAACTGGTGTTACAACTAGTTACACCTCACACCTCCCTAGCCCCATCACAACATGGCTTTAAGCCACTACACTTCACAAACACTCTTCTTACAGACCTTACACAGAGAGTTTTTGATGGCATGAATTCAGCTAGGCCACCACACAGAACACTCCTAGTCACATTAGACATTAGCAAAGCTTTTGATGCCATCCCCCGCCACAATCTCACAAATAAAATATTCAAAACATGCACAATAACATAAAAAGATGGCTGGCAAACTACTTAGCTGGCAGATGTGCACATGTAACATTTGCCGGTCAGTTTTTGAACATCGGAAACTAAACAAATGTGTCCCCCAAGGATCTGTTTTGTCTCCTACACTCTTTAACCTATACATGCATGACATACCCACATCCCACACACCCCACAGATAAGCATAGCTTCCTGTGCAGATGACATAACACTTACATGTGCACACCAAAACGCAAACACAGCCGCACACATCCTCCAACCTTACCTCAACACACTGCACGAATGGTTCGCCACAGACAGGCTCAAATTAGCCCCAGCCAAATCTATAGTGACCCTTCTCACAAACTGGACAGCAGAACACAGTCACATTCCACACCTCACCATAAACAACACTCTCGTACCACACACACACACGCATAAAATCCTTGGCGTATCGTATAGTACAAAAATGTCATTTAAACAACACATTTCAAACATAAAAAATTACAAACATTAAAAATAAGATAACACAAAGACTTAGTGCCATGAGGTCACTTGCCCATACAACATTTGGACACAACAAAGAAACCATCACCACAGTATACAAACAATATATGCATTCAGTGATGAATTATGCAAGCCCTGCTTGGGCTCCTAACCTCATAAAACACACTACAACACCCTAGAGACCATACAGAACAAGGCCCTAAAAATAATCACAGTCTGCACAGCTACTACACCTACAGACCACCTGCACCAAGAAACCAAAGTCCTCAAAGTCAAGGATCATCTGGACATGAGAGGCACTCAGATCCTTGCTGCAGCCTCCACAGTCCCACAACAGCACATCCACACACACCAAGGAACATCAAAACAACACCCAGCACATGATATCATACACAAATATTGTCATCTCTCCCCCCACAGACCAGCTTCCAGAAGCATATCCATACTCAAATCACTCGCGGTTCCATTCAGTCACTTAGACAACACACAGCTGCATGTACGGCTTCCTGATATCCACCTTTCTAAATCTTATCTCCTTCATGAGGACAGTGTCCACCTGGCCAGGCTGAGATGTGGACATCATCCAGCCCTCTTAAGTTACCAGAAGAGGCTGGATGACTCTGTCGCTGATGCCTGTCCAAAGTGTAACACAGCACCCCATACTATTAAGCACATTATGGAAGACTGCATTGCACACAATCACCTATGCCAGCAACACAACTTACACTCCTTGAAAGCTGTGAGAAAACCTGGTCTTGGCCATGTCCTTCCTTAGGAACTCGGGGCTGTTCAGCCAGACTGCTTAGGGAAAAACTACTAAATCCATATGTTAAGTTGGCACTAACACTCCTTCATGTAAGCCTTTTGCAGCTGCAACGCTCAAGCCTCTGTTTCTTATCAAGGCCTTCATTGTACCAGCTATTTCCATCCTTGTGTCACTCTACTTTCCACTTCTTTTGCACATTTTCCTCTCTTTTCTATCACTGTACCCAGGTATTTGAGCTCTCACCAGTTCCAGTCTCTCTCCATTCATTGTAATATCGCACTGGGAGTCACCTTCTCTCTCAGTAACCATCGCTTTTTCTACATTTACTCTCAAGGCACGACACTCACAGACATCAGCAAAAATCTGCACTAGCCTACAGACTTCTTGTCTGGTATTTGCAAGCAGTACTGCATCTTCAGCATACAACAATTTTGAGATATTTCATTCATTACCAACGCCATCCCCCTATCCATCACTCGTGTTTTTACAAGCCTCACTACCATCATAAAAACTTGATGGCACCTAGCAGCTTACCGTTTACACTGTACATGCGCAAAACCTTTCACAATGCTTCTCTATCTACTTAATTTTAATATGTAAAGAGTATCAAGCAGCCTTTTATTTTACATCATCACATTATGATCAGTGTTAAGCGTTAATTAAAAAAAAACAGCTTCCACAACAAAATTTATTAGCAAAAATGAAATGCCACAATTGCAGTTCTTAACAACATATTATTGAGCAGCTTCTTAACAAAAAATTATTGAGCAACTTCACATTTCCTTACATTTCCTTAACAACAATATCAGATCCATAAAGCAAGGATGAGAAAAAAAAAAAAAGTCATTGTTTTAGAGTCACTGTTGGTTCAGCGAGGTGTGGTCTCTCTCGGACAACACACATTATAACCATCCTTAATCATGTATTATTTTAGGCAGCTTATCCCGACATCATAAGAACAGTTGTCAATAAAGGTAGTGTCAATGATCCTGGTCTGTGGAGAGAGAGAGAGAGTACTTATTACCCACAGTGAGGTGCAGGAATGAGACTAGGGTATCTTAGTCTAGTAAAATTATGATTAGATGAGCTGCCTACACCCGTTGGAAGCCTTACATGATTTCTATCTATCTATCTGTCAATAGCCCAACGCCCTAATCCAGCAAAGGGTGGCCGCAGACAAAACGCCTCGAAGTCGCTCTGTCACCCACCATTTGCCTACGCTACCCCCAGCTCACTCCCCCTTCCCTCATATACCTCTCAACTCCATGATTTAAAAAAAAGTAAGATCATTTCAATAGGGACATTCTAACCACTATACCACCAATAGATCTATGGAATGTAGTTTTAATATGAAGTGCAGAGAGGAGGCATTTTGTGGGATTAGTGAGGGTCTATGGACGAGAAGATTTAGATGTTTGGGAGTGGAGATTAGACCACCAATAGACTAATGTAATACAGTTTTATTTTGAAATGGTAGAGAGGGAAGCATTTTGGGGGAGTCAGTGAGTGCCTAAGGACAAGATTTAGATGCTGTGGAATGATTAGGACCAGAATCAACACAATTTTCATGGATGACAGTTTCTTGTGGATTCTAGTTTGTGGTGGTCATGTCGCGGTCAATCATTTTGAGGGTGGCCCACAGGTTGAGTTGCTTGGCCCGTAGCTTTGCCCAGATGACATGGTCGGTGAGGGCAAGGATGGATGCTGCACTCAGGGCTGCTGCCTCGGGGTACAGCACAGTCCCACAACCCATTCCTGGCAAAGAGACATAACAGTTTAGGTCCTGGGAGACATGGTATTTAGATTCGGGTGATAGATGTAACAGTTTAGCTCATTTTATATCGAGAATGGAACCTTATTCTTTGGGGGGTTTTCTGATACCTCTTCCTTAGTTATTTATTTTCCATTTTATGCCAAAAATTATGTACATTTTATTCCATTGACATACAGAGTAAGTGTTGTCACTCGCTGTTGTCCATTTTCCCACTAATAGATAGGGTCAGATAGGATCCAGAAACATGAAAAGATTATTTGAAAATGGGAGCACTATCAGCAACATATCTGGTGCAGTGGGTAACAGTCATTCACACATCACATAATCCCCTAGAATCCACAAGCTATTTTTTTTTTTTTTATGCAGTTCACCTACACTATGCCCATTTGACACCAATCAAGTTGAAAATGGGTAGCTACCAAACCCTTGTCATGTGCTCTTCCATATATAATTCATCTAACCCCATCCTTTGTCAAATCTGTTGTCTCCTCTACTTCCAAACCTCACTTTCACATACTGTATACTCTTTACCATAATTATGTCACCTCAATATCAGTGTATGTATATATAGCCAGAGACCTTAATCCCAACTTAATTCCGGAAGGGGTAGTCACTAACAAACTGCCTTCACTTCATCTTGTTTTTCTTCACCAGGCTCACCTCTTTCCATCCCCTCCCACATTTATTCATATAATTCTCTACCCTGTTTTTTAAGCCATCCTCTTTGTCTCTCCAGATGAGTCATATAAGCTCTCTTAAATCTATTTCCTTTCACTCTATATAGCAAAATTCTTAAGGGTACTTTCCCCTGCACACCCACATCAGCACCACACAACTCAAACCTCAGTATTCAGTTAGTATATTAATTATCCAGTATGTAGTACAACTGGATGTCAGTGCATGGTGGAGTAGGGCTGCACATCCAGCAGTTTAAATATGCAAATGCTGCCAGGGAATTATGTGTGCATCCTACCCTTCAATACTTTGAGCTATGGCAACCTAGATTTGGGACCCTTTGTGCCCCAAAGCTTAATTCAGTACCTGTACTGTAAGGATAGGCTGTTGCACTTTTTATCATTATATATTACACAAATTTTAGTTGTGTGAAGTACTGTACTGTATACGAATGCAAGAAACTGGGCTATCAGCTAAGCACCAAGTGAGGAGAAGCCTAGATAAATGTAAATATACACACCTTACAGCATTTTGGCAACTGCTGGAAGATTTTGATTTCCCTCAGAAGGGATCTCGAGTGAAGATTTTTAGCTGAACAAAAGTTCATTGCTGACAAGAAAAAAAATCAGCATGTATTAGGCTGATATACCTGAAGGCAGGCTGAGAGAGGACCACACATCTCTGGACATTTCCTCAGGCTTGAGGGGTGGACAGTTGATGACAGGACAGCAGGTGTTGGCACAGGTTACAGGACCCAGGCCATTTGACCGTCCTGCCACTGCGATGAAAACTATTGGCATCCCACTACCCTCATACTGCACACAAACAAACAGAAAATCATCATCATTATCAAAAAAGTAGAACTGTCAGATTGCAGTGAAATGCATCACTCAGTCATTCACACATTATCCAAGCATTCAACAGTGCCATAGCCAAAGAGGTGGCTGGGGTGACACTGGCCACCTGTGAAATAAGCCTGGCCATGCCTTAATGTCCGGAGAAATACCCCCAGACCAAACCAGTTATTTTCATCGGACAGAACTGGGCCACTCCAAAAGGCAAACACAGTACGAAGTCACAGTTGCATCAGTGTGCTTTATTTTTGAAGTGGGAATGAGTCTCTGTGATTATTAGTTCCAGTCTAACTACATTTACCATCAACTGAGCTGAAAGAGGTTAGAAATCTTTGACAACATTGAATGAACACACAGTAGGAGTTATTTTACAAACCTGAGCAATAATGGCCAGTGTCTCCTCAGTGCCCTTGTGTGCAGATGTGACACGCAGTTGACAAGGAACACCCAGTTTCTTGCAGTGCTCTCGTATCTTCTCACCATGGCCGGTATCACTAGGCGACCCCATCAGCACCACCACCTGTATACACCATCATCATCACCATCATAATCATCATCAACATACACATAATATATTAACCCAACACTACCACCTACACATGAATCATTATCATCACCAACAACTTCACCATCACCACCACCACCTACATACGTCATCATCATGTAGATACAGCATGCAAAAGAATTAATTTGCTTCATCAACACTACCATCTACACATCATCATCATCATCATCACTGACACATCTATCATCATCACTTACATACATAATCACCACCACCTACACACACAAGCTTAATATTATCCATTATCCAATCCTATGTCGCCTCACAGAGGAGCGAAGGAGCCTGGGGTTAGGCAAGTTGGTCCTGACATTTAAGATGAGAGTGACCTATCAACAAAATCAGCTACACTCTCTCCCTCATTATAGCCAGACACCTTAATCCATGAACAAACAAAATCCTGTGTGCTACCCTCTCTTTTACATCCCTCCACCCCATCCTTGGTCTCTCCCCTCCCTCCCTCACCTCCACCTGTACACACAATCATGTATTACCGGTAATTCTTAAATGTTTCCTTCAGACAATACTGCCATAAGATATCTTGTTTTTAGAGTACAGTACTGTATATCAATTTAATATGGACATAGTTTGTATCAGTAAGAACTGGTAACAGCCACTTCCATTTTACTCCCCTCAAGGTGTAGGGTGAGAGACTAAGCTACTAAATTTAACACTCACATTCCACCCCTTTTCCAGGTCACCACCCAATCCTGTTCTTGTCTAGCTGTTGGAGTCATTAAGCAATATGCAAAAGATTATCTAACTTAGGGTATCTGTTGTAGTTTTAGAAGTACTAATTTTTGTGAGCATAACCTACATGACAAACACATTTAGGGGCATCCAAAGAAAAATAGTGTTAGGAGCATATGACCACCCTACTTATCCTGATGGCATTACTGTAAATAAAAAAAAAACCTTCAGTCACCTCTTTAAGCTTATATCAGTGCACAGCAGCCATTCCAGCTGGAGTGTTCGAACCACTACATCTGATTATCAGGTTGCCCTCTCTCCAGCTCACACCCCTCTTTCTCTCTCACATCTCTCCACCCCATCCAATCCTCTCCTCTTCTGGCTCACCACCATAGTCACATACACTGTCCTCATTAATCATTCATTTCCCATTCTCCATTCTCTGCACAAGGTGTACTGTGAAAAATTTATTAGAAAGAAATACTATAAAATCCAATCCATTAAGACTAAGGCCCTTAAATCTACTTTACTCACCTGTCCCTTTGGTTTGGGAATGAAAGAGTCAAGCTTGTCGGCAACCCACTGGAAATTGCGCTTCACTTGACTAAGTCCCTCTTCAGTGACAGTCTCAAAGTTGCGGTACACCTGAAGAGAGACAGACACAGGTACTGGCAATGTAGTGGGCAGACATGGAACAAGAAGAGAGCATTATACTCTTTTCAGTTTAATGTGGCCTAAAATTTCTCTCTCTCCATCTTAAATACTGTACTTGGTTATAAATTGGTCAATTATCACCACAATATAATGCCAGTCATGAAAATTATGGCAATGATGTCAATGCTGGTCATGAAAATTATGGCAAGGAGGTCAATGCTAGTCATGAAAATTATGGCAAGGTCAATGCTAGTCATGAAATTATGGCAAGGAGGTCAATGCTAGTCATGAAATTTATAGCAAGGCGGTTGATGTTAGTAATGAAATTATGGCACGGAGGTAGAGCTTTAGTACAGTACAGTATTGTCTTATTCTGCCAGAGCAACATAAGCTGCAAAAGAACGAAAATCTGGGTCGAGGTAAGGTGAAGTGATCGTGGTTGCATGGTACAGTTGGGGATTAAAGATGTCATATTTCACCTCTTTTACTTCTCACATCCAGGCACATTCTCTAACCACAAATCTGAACCATCTTGAGGTACCTTTAATGTCTTCAGTGGTATGCTAAGACATACTCTCTGCTTACCTGCTTATCCTTCATTAGCCTCTTGTCACCAGACGGCCACAGCCTCCAGGAATCAGAGTCAATGGTGTCAGATACCAGGATCTCCTCTGTGCAGCACAGTGGACATTTTGTTAGTACATTACCTTTGAAGGTATTTTGGTCCATTTTATCAGCTTTTATTGGTATGAATAGACCTTTAAGAGGCTTTTTTTCTGTAGTTATACTGGACATAAAGGCAAAAAAAATGAATAAATAAAATAGAAATAATAATAAAAATCTGAACTTCTTTCCTGCCTGAGGTGGCATGAGGTTGAATTCAGATATAGTGTAAGAGGAGAAAATGTGCATTTCAAAAATGTGATAAATAAAAAACGTTAAACTCACTGGTTTCCACATCAATGCCAAATTCAATCTTCATGTCAATCAGAGCACAGTCGAGGGAAGCCCAGGCTCGCTCCAGGATCTCAAAAACTGCCAGTGTTGTGCGCGCCATAACATCATACTCCAGACGGCCCAGTACCACACCTCCTATGTTTAGTCCTGCTGAGAGTACTTGTTCCTCACTCCATTGGGGATCGTGGTTTGCGTCGTCCTGTAAACAAGGATAGTTGTTACTTGTCATCTTCATCGTCCTTACATTTTCCCACAGATAGATGGGGTGATTCAGGGTTCAGAAAGCAAAAGAGGAAACTGATAGTGGGAACTGATCAGCATGATGCTGGAGGGACAGCTTCCTGTGGTGGCATCTATATAATCAGACTTCACCTTCGGCTCGTAATACATACTAATACCCCTCGGCTCCTCCCCTGTACTCCAAAAGGAGGATGGTGGACTATAAGGAAAAGGCAACTTCAGCCAGCAGTCCACCAGGTTCACATCCATGTGAGCATGAGGCTACATCTGCTGCCAACAACTTTTTTTTTTCTTTTTATGCAAGCAAGAAGGAACCAAAGGCCACGGGCCTGCATACTGTTCCTTCCAATAAAAAGCAAAAACAATACAAAAGAGAGCCAAATTCAAGATCCGTTCAATTCGAGATGCCTGGACACACTGTGTTTGAAAGACTGGAGATCATAGGAAGTAGGAAATACAGACAGAGGAAGACAGTTCCAGAGTTGACCAGTTGCATAAATGAAGGACTGGGAGTAATGGTTAACTCTTGCATTAGAGAGTTGGACAGAAAAGGGATGAGAGTTTGTTGCTAGACGGGTACTACGTGCCCGTCGTAGAGGTGGAGGGATGCAAGCAGACAGTTCAGAGGAACAGTGACCATTGAAGTAGCGACAGAAGAGAGATAAAGATGCAACAGTGCGGCGAAGAGACAATGGCTGAAGGGAATCAGTAAGAGGAGGAGAGTTAATGAGACGAAAAGCCTTTGACTCCACCGTAGTGAGAAGAGCTGCATGTGGGGAGCCTCCCCACACATGAGAGTTGTACTCCATACACAGGCGAATAAAACCTGTGTACAAGGTCAACAACTGTGCAGGGGTAAAGAAAGTTCGGAATCGGCTTAGCACACTTAATCTCTTGGAAGCAGATTTCACAAGAGATGTAATATGTTCTTTCCAAGACAAATCCCAAGAGAATGAAACCCCAAGCATGTTCAAGGATGTTGCAGGACATAGCTGTTCATTATTAAACATTAGTGGGTAATCCTGAGAAAGATTTTGTCGGGTTGATAAGTGTAAGAACTGAGATTTTGATACATTAAAAATAACAAGATTATTTTTACCCCAATCAGAGATACGAGCCAAGTCAGACATTAGGTGTGCCATAGCCTCATCCCTTTTTTGTTGAAGTAACTGCTGAGATGGACGTTGCAGGAACCGAATGGAAAGGTGAAGGGTGGAATCATCAGCATATGAGTGGATAGGGTTAGATGTACAGCTTAGAAGGTCATTGATGAATAAAAGGAAGAGAGAGTAGGTGATAGGACAGAGCCCTGAGGAACACCACTGTTGATAGGTCTAGGAGAGGAACGATGGCCGTCTACAACAGCGGCTATAGAACGACCAGAAAGGAAGCTAGAGATGAAGGCACAGATAGAAGGATAGAAACCGTAGGAGGGCAGTTTGGAAATTAAAGATTTATGCCAGACTCGATCGAAAGCCTTTGAGATGTCAAGTGCAATGACAAAGCTTTCGCCAAAGTTCCGAAAGGAGGATGACCAAGAGTCTGAAAGGTAGGTGAGAAGATCGCCAGTGGAGCGTCCCTGACGGAACCCATACTGACGATCAGAAAGAAGGTTGTGACAGGAAAGATGCTTTAAAATTTTTCTGTTAAGAATTGACTCGAAAACTTTTGAGACACAGGATGTTAAAGCAATTGGACGATAGTTAGAGGGTTGGGAATGGTCACCCTTCTTTGGGACTGGCTGAATGAGAGCAAACTTCCAGCAAGAAGGAAAGGTACAAGTTGAGAGACAAAGGCGAAAGAGTTTACCTAGGCAGGGTGTAAGCACAGAAACACAGTTTTTGAGAACAACAGGAGGGACTCCATCAGGACCATATGCCTTTTTAGTATTGAGGCCAGTGATGGCAGAAAACACATCAGCTGAAGAAATTTTAATGTCAGTCAATAGGAAGTCAGAGGGGGGAAGTGATGGAGGAATAGCACCGGAATCATCTGAGGTGGAATTGGAGGAGAAAGTCTGAGCAAAGAGATCTGCTTTATCAGTAGAAGAAATAGCTACAGAGCCATCAGAGTAGAAAAGAGGAGGGAAGGATGATGAGGTAAAGTTGTTAGAAAAGTTTTTGGCAAGGTGCCAGAAGGAGCAAGAAGAATTCGAGTTGGAGAGTTGGGAACATTTAGCACGGATGAAATTGTTTTTAGCAGAGCGAAGAACAGACTTAGCACAGTTCCGGGCAGAAATATATAAAAGGTGTGATTCAGGGGTGGGTTGGCTCCGGTACCTCTTATAGGCCCTCTCCTTGTTGCGGACAGCATTAGAACAAGCGTGATTAAACCAAGGCTTTCTTGCATTAGTCAGAGGATATGAGAAAGGAATGTATGCTTCCATGCCCGAGAGAATAACCTCTGTAACGCGCAAGGCACACTCAGATGGCTCCCGGCCAAGGAAGCAATAATCATTCCATGGAAAATCAAAGAAGTACTGCCTGAGGGCCTCCCAATCTGCAGCTCCAAAGTGCCACAGGCAGCGTTTCTTTGGAGGGTTCACAGGCCGTACTGGAGCGATTGGACATGTTAAGGTAATAAGATTATGATCGGAGGAGCCCAACGGAGAGAAAAGATGAACAGTGTAAGCGGAAGGATTAGTTGTTAGGAAAAGGTCAAGTATGTTGGAACTCTCTCCAAGGCGGTCAGGGATACGGGTAGGGTGCTGTACAAGCTGCTCTAGGTCATTAAGGATAGAAAAGATGTAGGCTTGTTCACCAGGTGAATCAGTTAAAGGAGAGGAGAGCCAAAGGTGGTGGTGAACATTGAAATCTCCTAGAATGGAGATTTCAGAGAAAGGAGAAATGGATAGAATGTGTTCCATCGTAGAAGTAAGAT
>JAGKTI010031983.1:0-12003 GCA_018397915.1 Birgus latro
TGCACACTTCTGACAGACACATCTGCCAGCAACTGTGGGTTCTTTTCTTTTAAATCCCGTGCTGTTAGCCTTGGATCCTTGCTAACTTGCCTTGAGATCAGCTGACGGGTCCTGAAGGTTGTCTTACAAGGTCTCCCAGGCTTGGGAAGTGGAGTGGGAGGAATGGCCTCCCCACTGTCCTTGAACCGCTTCACCAGTCTCTGCACTGTCCTCAGTGTATCACCTGTTTGATTTACAATAAATGGGAGTTTGTGGCCAGCTTTGTATAAAGTAATCACTTCCACACGTTTGTCCTTGCTTGTGGTTACTTTAGGCATGATGAGAATGTGGTAGGTAACCAAATAACTGTGTTATTTGAGTCAAAACATGCCCTCGTGGTGCATCACACACAGAGACAATCCTCCTCCTGTGGCTGCCCAAATGTTACTGAGCCTGCTCCTGTGGTGCCAGACTTATCAAGCAAGGTTGCCAGCTCCCGTTGAAAAAGCGTCAGCTCATTTCGCATCACAGGGGAGGGTAGTATTGACCCTACTTCACTTAACGCGAAAAAGAATGACGTCGGCCCTTTAGCGTCAATACTTTCCGCGCCTACTGTATAGAGAGAGAGAGAGAAAGAGAGAGAGAGAGAATTCTGTATATATATATATATATATATATATGCATTAAAAAATAGTTTATAGTAAAGGTAGTCCTTGTTCTAGGAGGGTACAGTCTATTGTATTAGCTTATGCCTTTATAGTCAAATAATATGGTTATTTAAGGGTAACTGGCAGATCATCTTTACAGTAGATCCTTCACTCTGGTAAGGTATATTATTAGTTCATTTTTTCTGCCTCCATTCAGTTTTATTAAGCTTCAGAATGATACTCAAGAATTTAATGAAGGTTGTTTCTAACCAGTGGTAGGGGGTGGCAACCATCATCCAGTCATTTGAGGTAGTGCTGCCTACTTCTTCCTTAGCCTTTATCATTCTTTTTCTGTGCCTGCCCTCTTCTCTTCATGTTTCTTCCATCTTTCCTGTCACCTCTTATTGCTTTTCTTTCCTTTCCAGGTGACTTACATTGAGTGACAAGCCAAATTGTTTCCTGTAAGCCAAGAAACCATTTACAACACTGGGTGGTAGCCATATAACCAAACCATACATGCTCCCTACGTGTCAACAAGTGGGTTGGTGAGGGTTAGTGCCCCTCCCTGCAGAACAAATAACTCAAAGTCAAATGGCCATCCGTTATGGGATTATGGCGTCTGGCAATAGAGAGATAGATAGATAGTTTCTAACCCCTCCAGTTTGAAAAATTTGTAGCCAGATACAATCATCTAAATGTAGCAGACAAGAATGTAAAAATAGATGACTTAGCAACAAGAGTTTAACCTGTGGTGTGTGACAACCCATTAGAGTCACCTCTGAGAGCATGCTGTGTTCCTTATATGAGCAAGAATTTTAACACACCATGAAGTTTCTTGTAGGAGCAGCATCAAGCAGTTTTTATGGGATAATAGGCTTTCTATTATTTGTCATCCTCACCCAGTAAGTTGAGCCCAAAAATGGTACTGTAATTGCTAGGAAAGAAATTCATGCACTTCCTGATTTGTTTACCGAGGCATTAGCACCCGAGGAAGGCTTATATCTTTCATAATAAACCTGTTTTTTTATAATAAAATCTAATTCAAGACTGGTAGTGACTGAGGGAAGAGAGGGGAAAATTAAATAAATTATCAGAAGTAGCACTTCATGCTTGTTATAGCATACCAGTATTTGAGTAGCTGGCAACTCGCTGAGGCTTTGACAGGAGTGTGTCCCATTCTTATACTGTAGTTGCTGGTTTCCTGTCAACTGGGAAATTTCCAGTCACAATAACTCTGTAACTTAAGTGAGTGGAACAAAAATATTTCATGGGTAGTTATGTAGTACCATTTCCATGATTATGATGATGATGTACAAATGAAGTAATTTTACAGTGATTGCTAGATTGGTTATATTGCTGGATCACAGAGCCTAAGTTGCAACCCCCCTGTCGCATTCCACAGGTTAACATATCCCGCTTGATTCACAGTGATGTTGGTGTAACTCATTATATTATTCTTTTCACAGATCAGGGAGCCATGTCTTTGGAGCAGACAGCATGTGAAGGTAACTGTTGGGCTTGAGCAGCTCCTCCTGTTGTTGTCTGTTGTTGTTTAACCCCAGTCTGTATGGCTGAGCAGATGTATCACCCTCAGGTATGTAACTAGTTTTATGGGGCTGTCCTACAGGTACAGGACATACACAGTGTAGGAAACTGGCACCCCATTATGGTAGGCATCGTCTCATGTATCGGACCAGGATCCTTCATCATGGTCAGGTGCAGGGAAATATGAGGGGATTTGGCTCCACCTAAGGTACACAGCACCACCACTAGTAGGCTTCAGCACCTGCTTCTCCTGTAGACACAGAGGTGGGGGTCAGGTAGAGATATGGTCTTCCGTTTGACAGGACACAAGTTCAGTGTTAGGCACGGGCAGGGAACACTGTGATGCTGTGATTTCACTTTCTTTAAAAAGGACTTTATTAACCTTCTTCAAAGCTATCTATCTATCTATCCATTGCTAGACGCCATAATCCCGTAAGGGGTGGCCACAAACAAATTGCCTCCACATCACTGTGTCCCCCGCCATTTCATTGCCCTGCTCCCAGCTCACACCCCTCCTCTCTTATATACTTCTCCACTCCATCCCTCCATCTCATCCTTGGCCTCCCCCTCCCTCTCCCCCCCTCCACCTCACTCACATACACTCTCCTCGTCAGTGTCACACTCTCCATCCTCTCCACATGGCCTAACCACCTCAGTGTGTTTCTCCTAACGCTTCCTATCACATCCACATCCACACCACAATGCTCCTTCACTTCCTCATTTGTCAGTCTGTCTCTCCATGTGACCCCACATGCTCCTTTCAAATAACTCATTTCAACTGCTCTTACTCTTGACTTCTGTCCCTCCAACAAGGTCCAAGCTTCACTTCCATTCGTTACAGTTGGTATGACAGTACTGTACTGTGATGTAGTAGCTTCTTCACTTCCATGCTCACATCCCTGTTTTGTATCACTGCTTTCAAGGAACCAGCAACTTTTCTTCCTTGTTGTACCCTTTTAAGCACTTGACCCTCTAAACTTCCATCCTTACTCATCGCACATCTTCAAAGCCCTCTGGGGGGGGGGGGGGAAGCACCAGTCTTAACTGAGACAGCTTTAGCTTATTCAATATGAACAGTTAGTGCCAAAGTGGCAACATGTGAAAATATGTGCCATGTAGGAGGAATATTGGACCTTTGGGAATGGGCTGTCATGTCTGTCCAGTGACACTTGGAAAAAAAAAAAAAAAAAAAAAAAAGGCCAGCAAAAACTATCCTGTACAAAAGCTTGGGTTAGGGAATGTAACTCTCTGCACATGAAGAAATCTATTAATAATTTTTGCCTGCCAGAAATGACCCTTTTGATCCTAAAATAACTGCTATTGCCTAAAACCCCTTTCAGAGCCCCAGAACATGATTAGACCTTAGAATCCATCTGTTAAAGTGTATTTTGGTAATTATTATGTAACATTGGTTGTAAAATCATCCCAAAATAGACCTTAAACGGGGGTATATTTAAATTGTTTATTTACCCAAAGAATCAGTGTCATGAATAAATAAAAGTTAACTGTAATGTAAAATAAGGGAAGATAAAGAAATTGTGAATCTTGACATTGTAGGAGTTCTGCACTGATACTAATCATACTTATGGTGTATCATGTACAGTATTAGATAGAGGAATTTTTGTGAAAAATTGAGTAAAACTTCACTACATGTTTTTGACCTCTGTATTCTGGGATAGCTTTCTTTGGTCATTAGCTCTCCAAAAATAACTCCATTGCCAAATGGCATAATCCCAGAGAGGGTGGTCATAAACAGATAACCTTCATATCACATCCTCTGTCATCAGGCAGCTCTTTTTCTATCCCACACCACATTCATACTCCTCACCACTCCATCCCTCCACCTCATTCTTGATCTCCTTTTCCCCCTCTCTCCCTCCATCTCTCACTTGCTTACTCACACTTCCATAGTCAGTATCTCTCTGTTTGATGTGAAAGTGTTGTGCATGTGATTTTAAGCTTTGTTATATGTAAGAAAAAAATGATTAATGAAATTACACACAGAAAGTTGACAAATTGATTAGCAGAGTTAGTAACATAGTACAGGTACACTTAGGACACTGCATGAAGCCCTTCAGTTGCCAGCAGTCTTCCTTAAGCCGAACATTAGACCCTTTGGACTGGAGGAGTTAGATCGAGCCTTAATAAATGCGTTCAGTGTGAGAGGCCTATCCAGAGTTGAATGAAGATTGTTTGGTAGCAGCAAAAGTAAACGGTTAGGATGTCACCCGGGTTGGGGGGGGGGGGGTTATTGTTTTTTTGCTGGAAAATGGAAAATTCAAATTTTTGAGTATTTTAGTTAAACACACTCAATTATACAGACTTGTGGCAACACCCTCTGCAAGTTTCAAAACTCTAGAGTGATGCAAATTGTGTTTGTGATGTCTAAGAATGCCCTGTCAACTTGGATTTGTTTATTCTCGGCCATTTAATTTGCTGTCAGTCAATCATCTCGTTTTTTCGTGAACTGTGTTTTTTTGGGATGTTTTTGAGTAAAATTGAGGTGTCTGGCAGCTCTGCTACAGAAGCACTGCCTCTGACATTCATCTCCCAGGACTTAGTCCCAGCTGAGAGCAGTTCTTAGGAATTTCCTAGAACGTTTTTGAATTCGGGCCCTGATCTGATTTGGGGGGGGACCAGCCAGCCAACCCGATCGACACCACCACCACGCCAGCACTAGTACTACTCCTCTCATGAGTCACTACATAGTACACACTGAGTTGCCTGGCGGCATCCTAAGGGAGTGGGTCTACATTACTTTGCTCCATCTTTCCCTCATGTTGTCAAGTATATTCCCGCAGATTTCGAGATGCCACGAAGAAAAAGAGTGTAATCATTCGTCTTTTGTGGAGGCTATGAAAAGGAAAAAAAGGAAGGCAGGGGAGATGAAGTATGTGTTGCTGCTGATTCAAGCAGTGCTGCTACCTTGCCAGTTCCTGCCTCTAACCCTAAATCAAGTGCTGTGAAGCGTAAGTCATTGTTGTCAGAAGGAGAAGAAAAACACGAAGAGAATATGTGTGAGTGCCGTCGTGTTGTAGTTTATGAAGATTTGTTTGAAAATGTAGTAAGTTGGTGTGTAAGGATTGTTACAGTGACAAAGTAAAAGTTCAGTTTACAACACACCAAGTGGACACGTGAGTGCTGTGTGCGAGGTGTAAGGAAAGATACCAGACTCAAGGAAAACATCTAATACATTGCTTATCCTCAAAACAAACAAACCATTGATAAAAGACTTTAGACCAATAGCCCTAACAGGAATTGCTTATAAAATAGTTATGGCAGTATTAAAAGAAAGAACAGAAAAACACATTAAGGCAAACAATGAAGATAGAGAAGAGCAGGTGGGATTTATAACAGGCCAAAGGATAGAAGATAACTTAATGATATTAAGATACAGTATTGTATTGAAACGAGTTACGAAGAAAAAAAAACATTGATCGTGACAGCAGTAGACTTCTCTAAGGCATATGACTCTATCAAAAGAGTTAAGATAACAGAGGTATTATTGAAAATCTTCAAAGTGACGAAATCATAAATATTGTGGCAGAAATTTACAAAGATGATAAAACAAAAATTCACCTTGAGGCAGACCAAATCATAAATAAAGAAATAATGGTAACAAGTGGTATTAGACAAGGATGCACAGCATCAACAAATTTGTTTAAATTGATTACCTATGAAATACTAAATAAATTAGAAAAGAAAAACATTGGCCATAGAGGTGCTAAATTTAGATTAAATTCATTATTTTTTGCTGATGATGAGATACGGTTGTCAAGATCAATGGTGGAAGCAAAACAGAATCTGACACATTTAAAAGAAATAAGTAAGGAATATGGGCTAGACCTTAATAACAAGAAAAGTAAAATCCTAATTTTCAACATGAAGGATAAACCAAAAGATACTGAAAATATTGAAGTGGTGGGAAAAAAAAAATATCTGGGAATAACTATCACAGATAAGAGGGAGTGCTTTAAACACCATAAACAGAATATGCTAGAAAAAGCTCGATCATTGGCATATCAAACATACTCGGTTATTCTAAAGAACTGCAATAAACTTCAAATAGGAAAAACTTTTTGGAAGTCATTGGCATTACCAAGTATATTATATGGGGCTAATGTAATAAATTTAACAAAATCAGATATTGTGGGACTTCAAAAAATTGAAAATTCAGTAAATAGAACTATAATAGGAGCAAGTAAGTCTTGTCCTGTAAGTGCCATTAGAGGAGAAGTAGGTACATCATTAATGAAATCAAAGATAATGAGGTGTAAACTACAGTATATACAAGGAATCATCAAAGGGAATTCAAATCAGTTAGTCAAAGAAATAATTGAAATCAAAGAAAATCCCAAAAAGGAATGGATGAAAGAGTGAAAAATGTATATGAGAGCTGAACATAAATTTCAACAAACTTGAGGTAATGAAAAAAGAGGAATTAGTGAACATGATATATAAATGGGACAAAAAATGCTGGAAATCAGATATGGAAGATAATCTATCTATCTATTGCCAGACACATCAATCCCGCACGGGGTGGCCACAAACAAATAGCCTCCATGTCGCTCTGTCCCCTGCCATCTCACTGCCCTGCTCCCAGCTCACACCCCCCTCTCTCATATACCTCACCACTCAATCTCTCCACCTCATACTTGGGCTCCCCCTCCCTTTCCCCTTTCCCCCCCTCCACCTCACTCACATACACTCTCCTCATCAGTCTCTCACTCTCCATCCTTTCCACATGCCCAAACCACCTTAACATGTTTCTCCTAACACTTCCTATCACGTCCACATCCACACCACAACGCTCCTTCACTTCCTCATTTGTTAGTCTGTCTCTCCATGTGACTTCACATGCTCCTTTCAAATAACTCATTTCCACTGCTCTCACTCTTGACTTCTGTCCCTCCAACAGGGTCCAAGCTTCACTTCCATATGTTAGGGTTGGTATCACAATACTGTCATGTAGCAACTTTTTCACTTCCATGCTCACTTCTCTGTTTCTTATCACTGCTTTCAAGGAACCAGCAACCTTCCTTCCCTGCTGCACCCTTTCAAACACTTCACCCTCAAGACTACCATCCTTACTCATCACACTGCCCAAGAACTTAAATGCACTCACATTCTCCATAACCTCCCCATCCAGTCTCACAGTACATTCTCTGACTTCACTTCTCTCGAGGACCATCAATTTACTCTTCCCTACATTCACCTTTAGATTCCGTTTCTTACACACTCCCAAACTCATCTACCAAGCCTTTCAGCTCCTCATCTTCACTCAATAACACATAACATCTGCAAACAGCAGTACAGGGAGTTTCCAAACACTGCTCTCTCTCACTAGGGCCGCTCCAACATCCACTGCCTGACCTTGTATCTCTTTTATAACCCCATCCATGTACAGATTAAACAGTCATGGAGACATGACACATCCTTGTTTCAATCCAACCTTCAAATGGAAAAATTCACTCAGTTCACCATCCACACACACTGCAGCCTTAGCACCCTTATACATACTCTTCACTGCATTCAGCAACTTCCCATCCACTCCATATATTCTTAATACTTTCCACAATCCTTGTCTATCCACCCTGTCATATGCTTTCTCCAAATCCGTGAAGGCTGCATACAACTTCTTTCCCTTCTCTAGAAACTTCTCCACTATAGATCTAAGAATGAATATCTGATCTACTCAACCTCTTCCCTTCCTAAAACCTCCCTGTTCTTCTCCAACTAATTCCTCTGTTATTTCCCTAACTCAGTCAATAAGTATCCTACCATATACTTTCCCTATTACACTAAGAAGGCAAATGCCCATATAATTACCACATACTTCTTTTTCCCCTTTTCTTTTGTACAGGGGAATAATTATACCTGACTTCCAATCCTCTGAGACTCTACCTTCCTCCCAGGCCAATCTGCACACCTTCCAAATCCATTCTGCTATCTCTCCCCCATGCTTCAGCATTTCGCCACACACTCCATGAGTTCCTGGGGCTTTCCCCATTTTAACTTTCTTCATTGCTTCCACCACTTCCATCCTACTGATTTCTTCCTCTCTTCTCACAACCCTCCTTCTCCCAGCCATTCCCCAGGCACTTATATATATACAGAAAATGGAGAAAAAAATTCTAGGACAGGAAGAAAGCATATACGATAACACACCAGAATCAGTTACACTTTTTAAATGTCGAACAAACTCACTGAAGCTAAACGATAAGAATAGACACACCAACCAAAAAATTAAATGCCCATTTTGTGATACCGATCCAGAGGACCTAGAACATTTCATAATGCATTGTGCAAGGTATACTCAAAAGAGATCATTTTTAAGAGAATTACAGCAACCATCTGTACATGAATGGGGTTATAAAAGAGATTCAAGGTCGGGCAGTGGATGTTGGAGCGGCCCTAGTGAGAGAGGGCACTGTTTGGAAACTCCCTGTACTGTTGTTTGCAGATGGTACTGTGTTGTTGAGTGAAGATGAAGAGGAGCTGCAAGGCTTGGTAGATGAGTTTGGGAGAGTGTGTAAGAAACGGAATCTGAAGGTGATGTAGGGAAGAGTAAAGTGATGGTCTTCGAGAGAATTGAAGCCAGTGAATGTACAGTGAGATTGGATGGGGAGGATATGGAGTATGTGAGTGCATTTAAGTACTTGGGTAGTGTGATGAGTAAGGATGGAAGTCTGGAGGGTGAAGTGCTCGAAAGGGTGCAGCAGGGAAGGAAGGTTGCTGGTTCATTGAAAGCAGTGATAAGAAACAGGGAGGTGAGCATGGAAGTGAAAAAGTTGTTACATGACAGTATTGTGATACCAACTCTGACATATGGAAGTGAAGCTTGGACCCTGTTGGAAGGACAGAAGTCAAGAGTGAGAGCAGTGGAAATGAGTTATTTGAGAGGAGCATGTGGAGTCACATGGAGAGACAGACTAACAAATGAGGAAGTGAAGGAGCGTTGTGGTGTGGATGTGGACGTGATAGGAAGCGTTAGGAGAAACATGTTAAGGTGGTTTGGGAATGTGGAGAGGATGGAGAGTGAAAGACTGACGAGGAGAGTGTATGTGAGTGAGGTGGAGGGGGCGAGAGGGAGAGGGAGGCCGAGGATGAGATGGAGGGATGGAGTGGAGAGGTACATGAGAGAGGGGGGGGGTTTGAGTTGGGAGCGGGGTAGTGTTATGGCGGGGGACAGAGCAACATGGAGGCGATTTGTTTGTGGCCACCCCGTGCCGGATTGAGGCGTCTGGCAATAGATAGATAGATAGACAACAACCATACAAAGAAAATAAGCAAGGATTATTTTGTGAAATTCTGTTCAACAGGGAAAATATTCAAGAGGTAAAGAAAACTCTACATGGCTTTTGGAAAATAAGGTACAAATACACACGAGTAAATAAGTGATATTTTGAAGAAAGTAGGAAAAATCATATAAAAAGAAAATTCAGCTTATACAGTTTTTCTGCATATACAATCTACCAATGAAGAAGCGCCGTTGTAAAGGCTAAACTTCTGAACACCATCACATGGCATCGTGGAGTTCTGTATAAGGAGGACACACACATGTAAAGAAGAAGAACTTCCACCCTGTCACTCTGCTACTTGTGTGGTGCTTCCTACTTCTGGGTGGTGGATATGCCGGAGTAGAGAAGCTTGCGTCTTTTCTGAACTGCTACTTGTGTGGTGCTTCCTACTTCTGGGTGGTGGATATGCCGGAGTAGAGAAGCTTGCGTCTTTTCTGAACTTGAGGCACTTCAATAGCCAAACTTTTCGCAGGTACACAAAGTACATCACAGACTGTGCCACTGAAAAAACTCAAAGTGTACCGGAGAGTAGTAGAGCTGCAGTAGTAAGGTGCTGTGAGAAAAGCACAGGTGAAATTACTGAAACTAATGTGAGTTTTGATGGGACGTGGCACCGACGTGGCCACAGGTCAAACTATGGTGTGGGTGCTGTGATAAACATAGATACAGGACTGATTTTGGATTATCAAGTTGCAAGTAAATTTTGTTTGATGTGCAGCCGTAAGGAACACAATGTAAAGTGCAAGAAAACCTCAGAAAATGAATATATTGATTGGTTAGAAAATCACTACGACTCTCCTGATTGTGATGAAAACTATGATGGACCTTCAGGAGGAATGGAGGCGGATTGTGCCGTCCTTGTGTGGGGACGCTCAGAAAAGTATGGCCTGCAGCATAAGACATTTCTGTCTGATGGTGATAGTTCTGCTTTCAAAGCTGTCCAGGAAATGAAAAAAGGAAAAGGACCATATGGTGAAGGGAAAGAAGTCATGACAGCAGAGTGTGTCAACCATGTTGCCAAAAGACTTGGTTCAGGGCTGAGAAATGTGAAAAAACTTGGCAATGGTAATGATGATGATGATGATGATGAACCACCAGAGAAAAAAAGTAGGTCCAAAGGAATGGGAGGAAAAGATAAACTAACAAAGTGATTGATCATCTGCAGTACCATTTCCAAGTAAGTTTGAACAGAAAGATAGGTACGACGGTGAGTAACATGAGAAACAAAATCCTCTTGACATTTTATCATTGCTTATCGACTGATCAAAAACCCAACCACGATCTGTGTACCAAAGGCATGAATTCATGGTATTTCTATAATCATGTTGTAGCTCGCGGTAAAGTGCCACAGTCTCATGCCAAGATGGAAGTGTATTTCTGCAATTTGACAGCTAGGCAGCTGGAGGCAGTGGAAGGAATTTACAGGTGTCTGACAACAGATGAAATGATGAGTAAGTGCATACGTGGGATGACTCAGAACAGAAACGAGGCACTGCACAGCAGAATGTGGAGGATGTGCCCAAAGCTTAAGAACACAAGTAAATTGTTTGTAGATTTTGCCACTGCCTCAGCTGTAGCTCAATACAATGTCGGTCATCAACAGTCGAACTTGTGTGAACTGTTTGTATTTCCGACTGGATCAGGCTTGAGGAAATACCTTCAGAACAAGGACAAGAAGATGAACACTCCTTGCAAGAGAAAAGCTGGTAACAAGAGGATGAGGAGGGACCTGCAGAACTACGCCGCTGGAGCCTTCTAGTTTATGCTCGCAGTGGGCAGAACCACACCCTCACAACTAAATTCCGTTTTTCTCGGAATGTTAGTTATTAACCTTAAAATACTACTGTTCTGTTTTAGTGATATTTACATTATTCATTTTCTTTTTCTTCTATCTATTTATCTATTGCCAGACGCCTCAATCCCAAACGGAGTGGCCACAAACAAATCGCCTCCATGTCACTCTGTCCCCTGCCATTTCAGTACCATGCTCCCAACTCACACCCCCCTCTCTCATATACCTCTCCACTCCATCCCTCCATCTCATCCTCGGCCTCCCCCTCCCTCTCGCCCCCTCCACCTCACTCACATACACTCTCCTTGTCAATCTTTCACTCTCCATCCTCTCCACATGCCCAAACCACCTTAACGTGTTTCTCCTAACGCTTCCCATCACATCCTCAATCACACCACAACGCTCCTTCACTTCCTCATTTGTTAGTCTGTCTCTCCATGTGACTCCACATGCTCCTCTCAAATAACTCATTTCCACTGCTCTCACTCTTGACTTCTGTCCTTCCAACAGGGTCCAAGCTTCACTTCCATACGTCAGAGTTGGTATCACAATACTGTCATGTAACAACTTTTTCACTTCCATGCTCACCTCCCTGTTTCTTATCACTGCTTTCAACGAACCAGCAACCTTCCTTCCCTGCTGCACCCTTTAGAGCACTTCACCCTCCAGACTACCATCCTTACTCATCACACTGCCCAGGTACTTAAATTCACTCACATTCTCCATATCCTTCCCATCC
>JAGKTI010031984.1:0-12002 GCA_018397915.1 Birgus latro
AAGAAGACACTTGTGAGGGTGAAAATGTCTCATTTATGAAGGATAACAAGAAGTCGACTGACACGTAAAGGAAGCTGGAACCTTAGGTTTTTAAGGACAAAGAGCTTGAAACATTGTGAGGATCACCGAGACAATTTAAAAACTTCGATTTTTTTTTTTTCGCAAGCTCAAGCAATTTAAAATTACATCGAGCCTAGAGGCGGTAAAAAAAAAAAAACACATCTGCTCAATATTAAGTTCTGTTACACCAAAAGCCACATTTCATTAGATAAAATCTTTCAGTACTGTTATTAATCTTGAGACGGAATTCTGGATTATTAACTTCTGATTTGTTGATTTTTTTCCCTCTTAGCCGTGACTTCAAGGAAAATCAGGAGTGGAAATTGTGAAATAGTTCCGGCTGATGGCAATCGTTTTGGAGGTAGGTCCATTCTCTTTTAATCTAATGATGGCTGAATAAGCGTATTTCTCGGCGAAAACGCTGAATATGCAACTTCCTGAAGTGTTCTCAAAGTTAACTGTAAAACACAGTATATTATATTCAGAACTTAGAAGTGACATGTGAGGGTTAAAATATCACATTTATGAAGGATAATATGAAGTCAACTGACACGTAAAAGGAGCTAGGACCTTATTTTTTTAAGAACAAAAAGCTTGAAACATTGTGAGGATCACAGAGGCAATTTAAAAATTTCGATTTTTTTTTCTCAAGCACAAGTAGTTTAAAATTACGTCAAGCATCGTGGCGGTTAAAAAAAAGAAAAAAAAAAGAAAGAAAAATCTTTTGCACAATATCAAGGTTTCTGTTACACCAAAAACCACATTTCCTTAGGTAAATTCTTTAAATGCTGCGATTCTTCTTGAGACGGATTTCTGGATTATTAATTTCTGACTTGTCGATTTTTTTTTTTCTCCCCTTAGCCGTGACTTCAGGGACATGAAGTAGTGCAAACTGTGAAATAGTTCGGGATGATAGTATCCGTTTTGGAGGTAGGTCCATTCTCTTTTGATCTAATTATGGCTGAATAAGCGTATTTCTCGGCGAAAACGGTGAATATCCAACTTCAAGTGTTCTCAAAGTTGACTGTAAAACACTTTATATTCAGAACTAAGAAGACACTTGTGAGGGTGAAAATGCCACATTTATGAAGGATAACTAGAAGTCGACTTACACGTAAAGAGAGCAGGCACCTTAGGATTTTAAGAACAAAAAACTTGGAACATTGCGAGGATCGATGAGACAATTAAAAAACATCGATCTTTTTTTTTTCTCAAGCACAGTTTAAAACTACGTCGATCCTCGTGGTGGTAAAAAAAAAAAAAAAACCTTTGCACAATATCAAGGTTTCTTTTACCACAAAAACCACATTTCCATAGGTAAAGTTTTTTAATACTGTGATTCCTCTTGAGACGGAATTCTGGATTATTAACTTCTGATTTGTCGATTTTTATTCTCCCCTTAGCCGTGACTTCAAGGACAAGAAGTAGTGCAAATTGTGAAATAGTTCCGGCTGATAGCATCCGTTTTGATGTTAGGTCCATTCTCCATTAATCTAATGATGAATGAATAAGCGTATTTCTTGGCGAAAACGCTGAATATGCAACATCCTCAAGTGTTCTCAAAGTTGATTGTAAAACACATTATATTATATTCAGAACTAAGAAGACACTTGTGAGTGTAAAAATGTCACATTTATGAAGGATAAAAAGAAGTCGACTGACAGGTAAAGAGAGCTGACACCTCAGGTTTTTAAGAACAGAAAGACTGAAACATTGTGAGGATCACCGAAAAAATTTAAGAACTTGTTTTTTTTTTTTCCAGCACAAGTTGGAAATTACGTCGAGCGTCGAGGCGGTAAAAAAAAAAAAAGAACTTTTGCAGAATATCAAGGTTTCAGAAACACCAAAAACCATATTTCCTTAGGTAAAATCTTTCAATACTGTGATTCCTCTTCAGACCGAATTCTGGATTATTAACTTCTGATTTGTCGATTTTTTTTTTTCCCTTAGCCGTGACTTCAAGGACAAGAAGTAGTGCAAATTGTGAAATAGTTCTGGCCGATTGCATCCCTATTGGATATAGGTCCATTCTCCTTTAATCTTATGATGACTGAATGAACGTATTTCCCGGCGAAAACTCTGAATATGCAACTTCCTCAAGTGTTCTCAAAGTTGATTGTAAAACACATTATAATATAATCAGAACTAAGAAGACACTTGTGAGGGTGAAAATGTCTCATTTATGAAGGATAACGAGAAGTCGACTGACACGTAAAGGGAGCTGGAACCTTAGGTTTTTAAGAACAAAGCTTGAAACATTGTAAGGATCACCGAGACAATTTAAAAACTTCGATTTTTTTTTCTCAAGCTCAAGCAGTTTAAAATTACGTCGAGCCTCGTCGCGGTAGGACAAAAACAAAATAAAAACGAACTTTTGCACAATATCAAGGTTTGTGTCTCACCAAAAACCACATTTCCTTAGGCAAAAACTTTCATTACTGTGATTCCTCTAGAGACGGTTTTCTGAATCATTATCTTCTAATTTTTCCCCCTTACCCGTGATTTCAAGGACATGAAGTAGTGCATATTGTGAAAAAGTTCAGGCTGATAGCATCCGTTTTGGAGGTAGGTCCATTCTCTTTTAATCAAATGATGGCTGAATAATTTATTTCTCGGCGAAAACGCTGAATATGCAACTTTCTCAAATGTTCTCAAAGTTGATTGTAAAACACATTATATTATATTCAGAACTAAGAAGACACTTGTGAGGGTGAAAATTTCACATTATGAAGGATAAATAGAAGTTGACTGACACGTAAAGAGTGCTGGCACATTAGGTTTTTAAGAACAAAAAGCTTGAAACATTGTGAGAATCACCGAGAAAATTTAAAAAGTTCGATTTTTTTTTTTCTGAAGCACAAGCAGTTTAAAATTACGTCGAGTATCGTGGTGTAAAAAAAAAAAAAAACGAACTTTTGCTCAATTTCAAGGTTTGTGTTACACCAAAAACCACATTTCCTTAGGTAAAATCTTTCAGTACTGTGATTCCTCTTGAGACGGAATTCTGGATTATTAAAATTTGATTTGTCGATTTTTTCCCCCCCCCTTAGCCGTGAATTCAAGGACAAGAAGTAGTGCAAACTGTGAAATAGTTTCGGCTGATGACATCCGATTTGGATGTAGAACCATTCTCTTTTAATCTAATGATGGTTGAATAAGCGTATTTCTCGGCAAAAAAGCTAAATATGCAACTTCCTGAAGTGTTCTCAAAGTTGATTGTAAAACATATTATATAATATTCAGAGTTTAGAAGACACTTGTGAGGGTGAAAATGTCACATTTATGAAGGATAACAAGAAGTCGACTGACACGTGTAGAGAGCTGGCACATTAGGTTTTTAAGAACAAAAAGCTTTAAACACTGAGGATCACAGAGGCAATTTAAAAATTTCGATTTTTTTTTTCTCAAGCACAAGCTGATTATAATTACGTCTAGCTTCGTGGCGGTTGGGGGTGATTTTTTTTTTTTTTTTGCACAATATTAAGGATTCTGTTATCTCAATAACCACATTTCCTTATGTAAATTCTTTCAGTACTGTGGTTCCTCTTGAGACGGATTTCTGGACTATTAACTTCTGTTTTGTCGATTTTTTTCCCCTTAGCCGTGACTTCAGGGACATGAAGTATCGCAAATTGTGAAATAGTTCGGGCTGATAGCATCTGTTTTGGAAGTAGGTCCATTTTCTTTTAATCTAATGATGGCTGAATAAGCGTATTTCTCGCGAAAACGCTGAATATGTAACTTCATCAAGTGTTCTCAAAGTTGATTGTTAAACACATTATATTATATTCAGAACTAAGAAGAGACTGGTGAGGGTGAAAATGTTACTTTTATGAAGGATAACTAGAAGTTGACTGACACGTAAAGGGAGCTGGCACATTAGGTTTTTAAGAACAAAAAGCTTGAGACAGTGTGAGAATCACCGAGACAATTTAAAATCATCGATTTTTTTTCTCAATCACAAGCAGTTTAAAATTACGTCGAAGATTGTGGTGGTAAAAACAAAAAAACGAACTTTCACTCAATTTCAAGGTTTCTGTTACACCAAAAACCACATTTCCTTTGGTAAAATCTTTTAGTACTGTGATTTCTCTTGAGACGGAATTCTTGATTATTAACTTCTGATTTGTCGAATTTTTTCCCACTTAGCCGTGACTTCAAGCACAAGAAGTAATGCAAATTGTGAAATAGATCCGCCTGATGGCATCCGTTTTGGAGGTAGGTCCATTCTCTTTTAATCTAATGATGGCTGAATAAGCGTTTTTCTCGGCGAGAACGCTGAATATGCAAGTTCCTCAAGTATCCTTAAAAGTTGATTGTAAAACACTTTATATTATATTCAGAAAGTAGAAGACACTTGTGAGGGTGAAAATGTCACATTTATGAAGGATAACAAGAAGTCGACTGACACGCGAAGAGAGCTGGCACCTTAAGTTTTTAAGAACAAAATTCTTGAAACATTGTGAGGATTGCAGATGTAATTTAAAAATTTCGATTTTTTTTTCTCAACCACAAGCAGTTTAAAATTACGTCGAGCATTGTGGCGGTAGGGGGGAAAAAAATATAATTTGCACAATATCAAGATTTCTGTTACATCAAAAACCACATTTCCTTCGGAAAATTTTTTCAGTACTGTGATTTCTCTTGAGACGGATTTCTGGATCATTAACTTCTGATTTGTTGATTTTTTTTCCCCCTTCGCCCTGACTTCAGGGACATGAAGTAGTGCAAATTGTGAAATAGTTCGGGCTGGTAGCATCCGTTTTGCAGGTAAGTCCATTTTCTTTTAATCTAATGATGGCTGATTAAGCGTAATTCTCGGCGAAAACGCTGAATATGCAACCTCCTCAAGTTTTCTCAAATTTGATTGTAAAACACATTATATTATATTCAGAACTAAGAAGACACTTGTGAGTGTGAATATGTCACATTTATGAAGGATAACTAGATGTCGACTGACACGTAAAGAAAGCTGGCACCTTAGGTTTTTAAGAAAAAAAAAGGTTGGAACATTGTGAGTATCGCCGAGACAATTCAAAAATTTCGATTTTTTTTTACTCAAGCACAGTTTAAAATTACGTCGATCTTAGAGGCGGACCCCCCCCCCCCAAAAAAAAAAAGAACTTTTGCAAAATACCAAGGTTTCTGTTACACGAAAAACCACATTTCCTTAGGTAAAATCTTTCAATACTGTGATTCCTCTTGAGACGGAATTCTGGATTTTTAACTTCTGATATGTTGATTTTTTTTTTCTCCCCTTAACCGTGACTTCAAGGACAAGAAGTAGTGCAAATTGTGAAATAGTTCCGGCTGATAGCATCCGTTTTGGTGGTAGGTCCATTCTCTTTTAATCTAATGATGGATGAATAAGCGTATTTCTCAGCGAAAACGATGAATATGCAACTTCCTCAAGTGTTCTCAAAGATGATTGTAAAACACATTATATTATATTCAGAACTAAGAAAACACTTGTGAGGGTGAAAACGTCACATTTATGAAGGATAACAAGAATTCGACTGACAGGTAAAGAGAGCTGACACCTCAGGTTCTTAAGAACAAAAAGACTGAAACATTGTGAGGATCACCTAAACAATTTAAGAACTTCGTTTTTTTTTTTTCTCCAGCACAAGTTTGAAATTACGTCGAGCCTCGAGGCGGTGAAAAAAAAAGAACTTTTGCAGAATATCAAGGTTTCAGAAACACCAAAAACCACATTTCCTTAGGTAAAATCTTTCAATACTGTGGTTCATCTTCAGACCGAATTCTGGATTATGAACTTCTGACATGTCGATTTTTTTTTTTTTCCCTTAGCCGTGACTTCGAGGACAAGAAGTTGTGCAAATTGTGAAATAGTTCCGGCCGATAGCATCCGTATTGGATGTAGGTCCATTCTCCTTTAATTTAATGATGGCTGAATGAACGTTTTTCCCGGCGAAAACTCTGAATATGCAACTTCCACAAGTGTTCTCAAAGCTGATTGTAAAACACATTATATTATATTCAGAACTAAGAAAACACTTGTGAGGGTGAAAATGTCACATTTATGAAGGATAACTAGAGGTCGACTGACACGTAAAGAGAGCTGGCACCTTAGGTTTTTAAGAAAAAAAAAAAAAGTTGGAACATTGTGAGTATCGCCGAGAGAATTCAAAAATTTCTATTTTTTTTCTCAAGCAGTTTAAAATTACGTCGATCCTCAAGGTGGTAAAAAAAAAAGAAAAAAGAAAAAAACCAACTTTTGCACAATACCAAGGTTTCTGTTACACGAAAAACCACATTTCCTTAGGTAAAATCTTTCAATGCTGCGATTCCTCTTGAGACGGAATTCTGGATTATTAACTTCGATTTTTTTTTTTCTCAAGCTCAAGCAGTTTAAAATTACATCGAGCCTCGTGGCGGGAAAAAAAAGAAAATGAACTTTTGGCAATATTAAGTTTTCTCTTACACCAAAAATTACATTTCCTTAGGTAAAATCTATCAATATTGTGATTAATCTTGAGACGGAATTCTGGATTATTAACTTCTGATTTGTCGATTTTTTTTCCCCCCTTAGCCGTGACTTCAGGGACATGAAGTAGTGCAAATTGTGAAATAGTTCGGGCTGATAGTATCCGTTTTGGAGATTGGTCCATTCTCTTTTAATCTAATGATGGCTGAATAAGCGTTATTCTCGGCGAAAACGCTGAATATGCAACTTCCTCAAGTTTTCTCAAGGTTGATTGTAAAACACATTATATTATATTCAGAACTAAGAAGACACTTGTGAGGGTGAAAATGTCATATTTATGAAGGATAACTAGAAGTCGACTGACACGGAAAGAGAGCTGGCACCTAGGGTTTTTAAGAAAAAAAAAAAAGAAAAAGGTTGGAACATTGTTAGTATCGCCGAGACAATTCAAAAATTACGTTTTTTTTTTTTTTTCTCAAGCACAGTTTAAAATTACGTCGATCCTCGAGGAGGTAAAAAAAAAAAAAACGAACTTTTGCACAATACCAAGGTTTCTGTTACTCGAAAAACATTTCCTTAGGTAAAATCTTTCAATACTGTGATTTCTCTTGAGACGGAATTCTGGATTATTAACTTCTGATTTGTCGATTGTTTTTTTTTTTTTTCCCTTAGCCGTGACTTCAAGGACAGGAACTAGTGCAAATTGTTAAATAGTTTCGGCTGATAGCATCCGTTTTGGATGTATGTCCATTCTCTTTTGATCTAATGATGGCTGAATAAGCGTGTTTCTCGGCGAAAACGCGGAATATGCAACTTCAAGTGTTCTCAAAGTTGATTGTAAAACACATTATATTATATTCAGAACTAAAAAGACACTTGGAAGGGTGAAAAGGTCGCATTTATGAAGGATAACAAGAAGTCGACTGACACGTAAAGAAAGCAGGAACCTTAGGATCTTAAGAACAAAAATCTTGGAACATTGTGATGACCGCCGAGACAATTAAAAAACATCGATCTTTTTTTTTTTTTTTCAAGCGCAGTTTAAAATTACATCGATCCTCGTGGCGGTAGAAACAAAAAAACGAACTTTTGCACAATATCAAGGTTTCTGTTACACCAAAAACAACATTTCCTTAGGTAAAATCTTTTAATACTGTGATTCCTCTTGGGACGGAATTCTGGATTATTAACTACTGATTTGTCGATTTTTATACTCCCCTTAGCCGTGACTTCAAGGACAAGAAGTAGTGCAAATTGTGAAACAGTTCCGGCCGATAGCATCCGTTTTGGTGGTATGTCCATTCTGTTTTAATCTAATGATGAATGAATAAGCGTATTTCTCGGCGAAAACGCTGAATATGCAACTTCCTCAAGTGTTCTCAAAGATGACTGTAAAACACATTATATTATATTCAGAACTAAGATGTCACTTGTGAGGGTGAAAATGTCACATTTATGAAGGATAAAAAGACGTCGACTGATATGTAAATAGAGGTTACAGCTCAGGTTTTTTAGAACAAAAAGATTGAAACATTGTGAGGATCACCGAAACAATTTAAGAACTTCGATTTTTTTTTTCTCCAGCACAATTTTAAAATTAAGTTGAGCCTCGAAGCGGTAAAAAAAAACACACGCACAAAGAAAGAACTTGCACAATATCAAGGTTTCTGTTACACAAAAAACTACATTTCCTTAAGTAAAATCTTTCAATACTGTGATTCCTCTTGAGACAGATTTCTGGATTATTAACATCTGATTTGATTTTTTTCCCCTTAGCCGAGACTTCAGGGACGTGAAGTAGTGCAAATTGTGAAATAGTTCCGGCTGATAGCGTCCGTATTGGATGTAGGTAAATTCTCTATTAATCTAATGATGGCTGAATGAACGTATTTTCCGGCGAAAAATCTGAATATGCAACTTCCTCAAGTGTTCTGAAAGTTAATTGTAAAACACATTATATTATAATCAGAATTAAGAAGACACTTGTGAGGGTGAAAATGTCTCATTTATGAAGGATAACAGGAAGTCGACTGACACGTAAAGGGAGCTGGAACCTTAGGTTTTTAAGAACAAAGAGATCGAAACATTGTGAGGATCACCGAGACAATTTAAAAACTTCGATTTTTTTTTCTCAAGCTCAATCAGTTTAAAATACATCGAGCCTAGAGGCGGTAAAAAAAAAAAACTTCTGCTCAATATTAAGTTTCTGTTACTCCAAGAACCACATTGCATTAGGTAAAATCTTTCAGTAATGTTATTAATCTTGAGACGGAATTCTGGATTATTAACTTCTGATTTGTCGATTTTTTTTTCCTCTTAGCCGTGACTTCAAGGAAAATCAGTAGTGGAAATTGTGAAATAGTTTCGGCTGATGGCATCCGTTTTGGAGGTAGGTCCATTCTCTTTTAATCTAATGATGGCTGAATAAGCGTATTTCTCGGCGAAAACGCTGAATATGCAACTTCCTCAAGTGTTCTCAAAGTTAACTGTAAAACACAGTATATTATATTCAGAACTTAGAAGAGACATGTGAGGGTTAAAATATCACATTTATGAAGGATAACATGAAGTCGACTGACACGTAAAGGGAGCTGGCACCTTATTTTTTTAAGAACAAAAAGCTTGAAACATTGTGAGGATCACAGAGGCAATTTAAAAATTTCGATTTTTTTTTTTTCTCAAGCACAAGTAGTTTAAAATTACGTCGAGCATCGTGGCGGTAAAAAAAAAAAGAAAAAAGAAAAAAAACTTTTGCACAATATCAAGGTTTCTGTTACACCAAAAACCACATTTCCTTAGGTAAATTCTTTAAATGCTGTGATTCTTGTTGAGACGGATTTCTGGATTATTAACTTCTGACGCCGATTTTTTTTCTCCCTAAGCCGTGACTTCATGGACATGAAGTAGTGTAAATTGTGAAATAGTTCGGGCTGATAGTATCCGTTTTGGAGGTTGGTCCATTCTCTTTTGATCTAATGATGGCTGAATAAGCGTATTTCTCGGCGAAAACGCTGAATATGCAATTTAAAGTGTTCTAAAAGTTGACTGTAAAACACTTTATATTCAGAACTAAGAAGACACTTGTGAGGGTGAAAATGTCACATTTATGAAGGCAAGAAGTCGACTTACACGTAAAGAGAGCAGGCACCTTATGATTTTAAGAACAAAAAACTTGGAACATTGTGAGGATCGATGAGACAATTAAAAAACATCGATCTTTTTTTTTTTTTTTTTCTCAAGCACAGTTTAAAACTACGTCGATCCTCGTGGCGGTAAAAAAAAAAAAAGAACCTTTGCACAATATCAAGGTTTCTGTTACCACAAAAACCACATTTCCTTAGGTAAAATATTTTAATACTGTGATTCCTCTTGAGACGGAATTCTGGATTATTAACTTCTGATTTGTCGATTTTTATTCTCCTCTTAGCCGTGACATCAAGGACAAGAGGTAGTGCAAATTGTGAAATAGTTCCGGCTGATAGCATCCGTTTTGGTGTCAGGTCCATTCTCTTTTAATCTAATGTTGAATGAATAGGCGTATTTCTTGGCGAAAACGCTGAATATAAAACATCCTCAAGTGTTCTCAAAGTTGATTGTAAAACACATTATATTATATTCAGAACTAAGAAGACACTTGTGAGGGTGAAAATGTCACATTTATGAAGGATAACAAGAAGTCGACTGACAGGTAAAGAGAGCTGACACATCAGGTTTTTCAGAACAAAAAGACTGAAACATTGTGAGGATCACCGAAAAAATTTAAGAACTTCGTTTTTTTTTTTTTTCTCCAGCACAAGTTGGATATTACGTCGAGCCTCGTGCCGGTAAAAAAAAAAAAAAAAGAACTTTTGCAGAATATCAAGGTTTCAGAAACACCAAAAACCATATTTCATTAGGTAAAATCTTTCAATACTGTGATTCCTCTTGCGACAGGTTTCTGGATTATTAACTTCTGATTTGTCGATTTTTTTTTCCCTTAGCCGTGACTTCAAGGACAATAAGTAGTGCAAATTGTGAAATAGTTCTGGCCGATAGCATCCGTATTGGAAATAGGTCCATTCTGCTTTAATCTAATGATGGCTGAATGAACTTATTTCCCGGCGAAAACTCTGAATATGCAACTTCCTCAAGTGTTCTCAAAGTTGATTGTAAAACACATTATATTATAATCAGAATTAAGAAGACACTTGTGAGGGTGAAAATGTCTCATTTATGAAGGATAACGAGAAGTCGACTGACACGTAAAGGGAGCTGGAACCTTAGGTTTTTAAGAACAAAGCTTGAATCATTGTGAGGATCACCGAGACAATTTAAAAACTTCGATCTTTTTTTCCTCAAGCTCAAGCAGTTTTAAATTACGTCGAGCCTCGTCGCGGTAGAACAAAAACAAAATAAAAACGATCTTTTGCACAATATCAAGGTTTCTGTCTTACCAAAAACCACTTTTCTTTAGTTAAAATCTTTCATTACTGTGATTCCTCTTGAGACTTTTTTCTGAATCATTATCTTCTAATTTGTTGACTTTCCCCTCCCCCCCCCTTACCCGTGATTTCAAGGACATCAAGTAGTGCAAATTGTGAAAAAGTTCAGGCTGATAGCATCCGTTTTGGAGGTAGGTCCATTCTCTTTTAATCTAATGATGGCTGAATAATTTATTTCTCGGCGAAAACGCTGAATATGCAACTTTCTCAAATGTTCTCAAAGTTGATTGTAAAACACATTATATTATATTCAGAACTAAGAAGAGACTTGAGAGGGTGAAAATTTCACATTTATGAAGGATAAATAGAAGTTGACTGACATGTAAAGAGTGCTGGCACATTAGGTTTTTAAGAACAAAAAGCTTGAAACATTTTGAGAATCACCGATATAATTTAAAAAGTTCGATTTTTTTTTTTCTGAAGCACAAGCAGTTTAAAATTACGTCGAGAATCGTGGCGTAAAAAAAAAAAAAAACGAACTCTTGCTCAATTTCAAGGTTTCTGTTACACGAAAAACCACATTTCCTTAGGTAAAATCTTTCTGTAGTGAGATTCCTCTTGAGACGGAATTCTTGATTAATAACTTCTGATTTGTCGATTTTTTTCCCCCTTAGCTATGAATTCGAGGACAAGAAGTAGTGCAAACTGTGAAATAGTTTAGGCTGATGACATCCGATTTGGATGTAGAACCATTCTCTTTTAATCTAATGATGGTTGAATAAGCGTATTTCTCGGCGAAAAAGCTAAATAAGCAACTCCTGAAGTGTTCTCATAGTTGATTGTAAAACATATTATATTATATTCAGAACTTAGAAGACACTTGTGAGGGTGAAAATGTCACATTTATGAAGGATAACAAGAAGTCGACTGACACGTGTAGAGAGCTGGCATAATAGGTTTTTAAGAACAAAAAGCTTTAAACACTCTGAGGATCACAGAGGCAATTTAAAAATTTCGATTTTTTTTTCTCAAGCACAAGCAGATTAAAATTACGTCGAGCCTCGTGGCGGTAG
>JAGKTI010031985.1:0-12002 GCA_018397915.1 Birgus latro
ATGCTGGAGGAGTAGAGGCAGGAAGCATTGGTGAAACTTGGGGGGAATGAACAAGCTGCAGGGGACGAGGAGTGTTTGATCCAAGGCCAGTTTCTCCCTGCAGAGGACGAGAAGTCTCTTGCCGCTTGGAGGATTTGGCAGCAGGGGATGAAGGCTCACTGTTGCTATCTGAGGTGTTATGTACAGGACGCTTGGCAGAGGAAGATGCCTGGCCGACTGGGTGAGATGCAGCAGGTACAGATAGTGCTGGTTCAGTAGCTACTTCCCCAGCTAACGAGACATTGCTGCTGCTTTGTGGTAGCTGTGGCCAATCACTCTGAGACATCTCATCCTCGTCACTCAGCGCCAGATCAGCTTCAATATCCTCTAGAGTGCCAGGGCCTGAATATTCCATACTGATGCTGCACACCTAAGCAGGTAGCAGGGAGAGCGTGGCGTCAGCTTCACAAGCACGACAGTATAGACCAATGGCAGCAGGGGAAGTTCATGACGCAACACATGTCGTACTGCGCATGCGCAGAAACGAGAAAACCCGACCAGGGGGTGCCCCTGCCGCACTGAATTTTCCCCCCAAACTACAGGCTAAGTCCAAACACCCCAAAAACACAACCACTGGTGAAGAGAGCACTGGACCTTTATGTTGCTCCCTGCAACGACAGAAGGGTATTGGAAGGCAAAAACAGCGGACAAGCAGGAATATGAGCCGCACACAGCAATGATTTGTTGATATCCGGCCCTCTTGTGGCAAAATCCGAAGAAAAAGGGGGTGACAGACATTTAAAAGCCATATTTAATTAGAGTATTTGATATACAGACATGGCAAACATAAGTTGTGAAAATAATTGTATGGTGTAAACTTATATTACCTTAATTTGTAACTTATTTTTTCTATTTCTTCATGTTATTCCCTGAAGCTGCAGTTCACACACACATTCTAGAAGCAATGAACCCGAGCGCAATGCTCCACGAACTCAACCCTCCTCATCTCATTCGGGCCTATCACACCTCCTCATTCCACCTCACATTTTAAGGCAAGTTTCAAGCGGCATCTGTGGTTGAAAATCTTTGTAAACTGAGTTCAGGAACTTAAGTCCTAGAGTGTTCAGTATGGAAAGAGAAAGTGCGAAAAAATGTTCTGCTATATGACTATCTGGCAGCTCCCCCACAGTAAACAAACACAAGTATGAATGAATAACTCACAACCCCCAGCTTCTGTAAGGTGAGCCTTGATTGGCTGAAGCTTTGACCGCAGGAAAATTACGTATAATTATATATATGCTAATGCATTGTTATTACGAAATGAAAATAATTAGCATATCATTTATACAGTAAGATATGTACTTAGAATAAGTGTGATGGAAAAGAAGTTTAACTGCAAATTAATTACAAGTCCATATCTATATCATGAGGCATCGTTGGTCCTTGAGGAAGGTGACGGTGAGTAACTCCAGTAGTTTCGTATCTGACCGAGACAACAGTACTGGTGAGTACACATGAAAGAGGAACATGCGGCTATGAAGTGGTTACGTAAAATACTAACAAACTCAAGCCATCTCAATACTACTTAAACCTCACGGGTCTTTCAAAAGGTGTTTCAGTCATAAATTTTGTTTTCTGTCATTCTGACATGCGAATGGGTAGACCCATACTCCCTGTTATTATGATGGGACTGTTTGCTCTCATACATGTTAGAAATTAGATGTATGTTGGCAGGTAGGGAGAGGGGGACACGAATAACATTAATATTTACGTCATTTTGTCACGCGATGGCATAAAGTAACATATTTTCAAATCGGTTGTCTTTCACTCAGAGTCTTGGCACTTTTACTTGAAATGACTCCTGGCCATCCTCCTTTCGGGACTTTGGCGAAAGCTTTGCCATTGCGCTTGACATCTCAAAGGCTTTCGATCGAGTCTGGCATAAATCTTAAATTTCTAAACTGCCCTCTTACGGTTTCTATCCTTCTATCTGTGCCTTCATCTCTAGCTTCCTTTCTGGTCGTTCTATAGCCGCTGTTGTAGACGGCCACCGTTCTTCTCCTAGATCTATCAACATTGGTGTTCCTCAGGGCTCTGTCCTATCACCAACTATTCCTTTTTTTTTCATGAAAGACCTTCTAAGCTGTACATTTAACCCTATCCACTCATACGCCAATGATTCCACTCTTCACCTTTCCATTCGGTTCCCGCAACGCCCATCTCAGCAGTTACTTCAACAAACAAGGGATGAGGCTATGGCACACATAATGTCTGACTTGGCTCGTATCTCTGACTGGGGTAAAAATAATCTTGTTGTTTTTAATGCATCAAAGACTCAGTTCTTGCACCTATCAACCAGATAAAACCTTCCTCAGGAGTACCCGCCGATGTTCCTACATCATCCTTGAACATGCTTGGGGTTTCATTCACTCGGGATTTATCTTGGAAAGAACATATTACATCTCTTGTGATTCTGCTTCAAGAGATTAGGTGTGCTAAGCCGACTCCGAACCTCCTTTACCCCTACACAGATGTTGACTTTATATACGGGTTTTATTCGCCCCTGTATGGAGTACAACTATCAAGTGTGGGGACGATCCCAACATAAAGCCCTTCTCAATAGGGTGGAGTCAAAGGCGTTTCGTCTCATTAACTCTCCTCCTCTTACTAGCTCCCTTCAACCTCTGTCTTTTCGCCTCACTGTTGCCTCTTTATCTCTTTTCTATCGCTACTTCAACGGTCACTGTTCCTCTGAACTGTCTACTTGCATCCCTCCACCTCTACGACGGGCACGTAGTACCCGTCTAGCAACAAACTGTCATCCCTTTTCTGTCCAACTCTCTAATGCAAGAGTTAACCGTTACTCCCAGTCCTTCATTTATGCAACTGGTCAACTCTGGAACTGTCTTCCTTTGTCTGTATTTCCTACTTCCTATGATCTCCAGTCTTTCAAACTCAGTGTGTTCAGGCATCTCGAAATGAACGGATTTTGAATTTGGCTCTCTTTTGTGTTGTTTTTGTTTATTCTTGGAAGGAACGGTTTGTGGGCCTATGGCCTTTGGTTCCTTCTTCCTTGCATAAAAAAAAGAAAAAAAACACCTGTTCTGTTGTAATATAAGGCAAATGATAATGCGTTTTCCCGAACCTGATTTTTTGTCCTTTTTACACACATCATCGGTCATTAACTGTTGTTGCAAATTATTCTCTTCTCAATACATTTTCTACAGTACCAGCAAACAAGCCCTTATTACCCTCTTCACAGCATAAGGGTCTAATTCTCGGTTACGGAAACCAAGTGCATTTTGGGTGCGACAGCAACCTACGTTTCTAGTATCATTTTACATGCTAATAAAATGAAGGTCTAGTCATCTTTGGGGGACTTAATCCACTGTCTGTAAGACACAGCAGTCAACCCCATTCCAGTACTGTCACAGACCATCACGGATTTCAACACAAGTTCCTGAAATATTTATTATCTTTTTAATCCCGTACTCATCCGAGTGCAAATAATAATTAATAAAAATCCATAATTCCGCTCATTGCGCACACGCGGTTTCCCAATTCCTCATATTCTACGACCCACAGTGAAACTAAAAAGTTGGTTATAGGATTCTAAGTATAATAACTAGGAAGCTCACAAAACTAAGTTTAATTTGTTCAGTACAGGATTACTCCTGCTGTTCTCTTCCCACTATTTCATGGAGGCTAAGTCATGGCATTGGTATCGTTTGAACTGTTTCGAACTCACCAGTTTACGACTCTCCCGTATTCATTATTCAGACATCACTTACAGTGAACTTTAATACCAAGTCAATAGTAAAATAATTCAGACTATTTGACTCCCTGATTTTACCAAGTTAATATAATAACATTGGAAGTCATGCTATCTCAGTCAAATAGATACGAAGCTACTCAAGTTATGGCTGATTCACACTATTCATCACGTCAATGTCTCATCACGTCACGGACCGTCAGTAATATTTTCTTCTATGTGGTCGTATGGACCTGTTCACACCAAAAACACCCCCGCTAATATCAATACACCAGTCCTGTAAGAGACAGCCCTAGCATGTATTCAATATGGACGGTGGGTGTTAGCGCCGAAGTGGTAACATGCAGAGGTGTATGGTATGTAGGAGGACTGCTGGGCCTTGATAGCAGGCTGTGAAGCCTATGCTCAGAGTCAGACACATAAAAAGAAAAAAAAATGGTTCGTCACCGTCACGTGACCGGCACGTATTGGTTTCGTCCCGTCACTCTGACATGACGAGACAGTGCCGAGCCTAACCGTTACCGAGATTTTACTGAGTGTGAACGACGCTGGCACGAACTTTATAACTGTTAAATGGGAAGTACAGTGATAATTTCTGTCAACCTCTCTGTATGCCTAGGCTGCTTCCCACAAAGAAATGCGGGTGGCCGAGACAGGACGACACACTTTCAAATTACTCATCCAAACACACACACATACACACACACACGCACACACACACACACACAGACACACACACACACACACACACACACACACACACACACACACATACATTTACTCGTATCATAGTCCTAAGGGGAAAATGACAGTTCATTGTACCACACAGCACGAGGGTCAACTGCACAGCGCAATAAGCGACATCAGCAGCAGGGTCCGACAGCAGAGCTGGTTTAGCCCTGCCATATCATAATGGACCCATCCCCTTACCTGCACATGACCTGATCAGCTGATTAGACCAAATGCGGGAGAATATCCTCTCGGGGCCATGTCACCATTTATTCATTCACAACTTCTCCCCAGTCATCCCTGTCACCCGTAGCCACTCTTCCTTGCTCTACAGACGTCCCTCTCGCATCCAACGCTCTCTTCACACTGCCCATCCATCCTATTCGTGGTTTGCCTCTCATCCATACACCTCTCACATCCAATCCAGTTATCTTTTTCACTAATTGCTCTTCATCCATTTTTTCCATATGCCCAAACCACCGCAACACTCTAAGCACAATTCAGTCAGCCATCTCCCGCATAACTCCAATTCTCCTTTGCACTTCCTCATTTCTCACTCAATCCATACTCGTCACTCCACCCATACTCCCTAGACACCTCATCTCCATTACGTTCAAACTCTTCCTCTCTGCTACACCCATATTCCATGTTTGAGCCCCATATAATGTACAATGCAGTCGGTACCACTACACCCTCATACAGTCTTCTATTTACATCCATTCTACGCAACCGATATTTAAACAGTTTTTTCATTCCTCCCAATCTGTTTAGGGAAACCATGTGGAATCATATAGGAAAAGAGATAAATCAATCTGATAAAAAACTTAAACTTCACTAGCTTCAGTGTTTTGTTATGAAGCTGCTGAAATTGAAGAATTGTTGTCCCTTTTAAATGAACTAAAGCACTCAGGGGGAATTGTGTCTGAAATGGCAGTGCTAAGCTACTGCCTCGATACAGAAACAGAAGGTCTACGAATCTTTTTTAATAATGTTAGAATTTTTTTTTACTTCAAAATCTTCTAACTCCTTGAAAAGTGTCCAGTATTTACATTCAACTTACCATTTCCTTAATGATTTATATTTTCATAGCCTGTTCTCTTTAGAGTTCACCTCCTCGCTCCATGTAACAGAAATTCAATGAGTGCAAGTTTCGTAAACTCTAATCTTAATTGCGCCACACCTATTGAGAGGGTGAGCAAGAACTGGATGGAATCGTGACGGATGTTGGGAATACACAACACGTTTGAAGAAACGTTGACGTGACGTGATGGAATGATGACGTGATGACAGTGTGAATCAGCCTTTACTCACCGCGACTTCCTCTCAGAACCAACTATATGGACTTTTTTTCTTCCCCCATTTACACTGCTTTTTTCATCGTACTGAAATGCTGCATAAATATTTCACAGTGTTAATGATATGCTAATTATTTTATATCGTATTTACACTGAATTAACGTGTGTAAGGGAGATTATGTATTACTCCTGTATTCAATGCTTCAGCCAATCGGGGTCTTCCTTACAGAGGCTGTAGGTTGTGAATGATTAATTCATAAACTTAGCGTTTGTTTGCTCTGGGGGTGCTGCCACATAAAGCCATACAGTAGGACATTTTTTTCGCACATTCCACTTGACCAACTGTACTATCAATGTCATGCAACCAGGACGTATTATTCAAGTTGAAGGAATGATCGAAGTACATTATGTAAAAAGACACTAGCTATGGTAGACAATAATACTGTTCACCACACCCAACTAACCATTAAATTATATGCTCAACATTCCCCTGTTTAAAGGAATATTTTCCTTACTGGGCAAAAACCCTACCCATTCAATCATATTACTTAATATTCAACTAAACAGCAGTCAGCAGCAGTATAGTGGTACACACGGTCATACATAGTCGAGTTATCTTGCGTCCAGTACAATTTGGTCAACAGGTAGTCATTAGGGCAGGCCAGCCAGTTGACCCAGGAAGAGGTGTCAACATACAGATACTGTGGTTTGGGGTCCTGGCCCAGGGTGACAGTGACACAGGTGGTGGTGAGGTTGAGGGGGCTAGTTAGATTAGAGCAGTACATCCTTTGATCTTCCTTCTCAACTTCGTCGGTGTCCATGAAACCAGCATCCACCATCACCTGATTAGCAGCACATTTCTCCCCATCTGAAACTATCTCGCTCTTCACAATGGTAGGTGATGATCCAGGTGAAACTTCGAATGACATCGACACAAATGAAGTCATCCATGAGTCAAAGTACATGCTGGATTCAAAACCACTCGCCAATAATCCATCAAAGAATGCTATCACTGAACTGGCAGATGTGGTAGCTGTTGTTGGCCAGATTGCAGTTGTGGCTGTAGTTTTTCTGGATGTGGAGCCTGTTGTGGTTGCAGTTGTGTCTACTGTGGTTGTTGTACTTGTGGCTGCTGTGGTAGTAGTCCCTGTGGTGACCTTACTAGCTGTAATGAGAACAGTGTTAGTTTTCGAGAGCAGATGAGGATATAGTTGGTGGTGGTTGTGGTGTGGTGTCCGAAGCTTCAACTGTGGTTGGGGATGAGGGTACAGTTGTAGTGAAATGCTTTCATCAGTAGTGGGCCGTACACTAGGTGACATTGGAGGCTTTGTAGCACATCTTTAGTAATATATAATATAGCTACTATACCTGAACATTGTCATGTTTGTGTTTAATGAATTTTGGTATGTACTGAGTTTTTGTAACAATACAGGATCTTATTGGGGTGTAATATACAAAATTACTAATGGAGAAGGTATTACGAAATCTCCACAGCCACTTAAATTATGATCCTAAATGCCAGTCTTGATAATAATCATTTTGCATGGGAGTTATATTTTCATTGACATAATTGTCAGAACTATTGTACAGTGTACTGAGATGTTTCTGTCGCGAAACGTAAGCAAAATTAAAGCAGAAGGGATAATGAAGAGGAACGGAGTTGATAACATGAACATAAAAAATGAGATTGAAAGATACATATCAGCCCTAAACTCAGACATGGCTTCCATAATAGTGACTACTTACAAACAGTGAGATTGAGAATTGCTACTTCATCAGGAGTAAAGTTCAGCCAGCTAGCAAAGGTTAACTGTTAGAAAAAGTCAATGAGACTAGTGTTATCTGTAGTACACCAAGTAAAAGTTACCCGAAGTGTACATTGTACATACACATATGTGAGACTGGGAGAGGAGCAGAAACTAAGACACATATGAGTAGGCATAACATTTCAAATCATCTTGTCCTGCATATTTGTCAGTGCCCACATTTACCAAATTAGCATTAGTCGAAGATTTTAGCCCCTAAGAGCCGAGAGTGGATCAACCTATCCATGTCCCAGAACTGGTCTATTTTTTGGAATTTCGATTTTCCCCAAAATATTTTTTTTCCATTGAAAATCAATCACAGATAACAAAAACACATAAAAAAGCGCATACTTAGTCTCTGTTGCTGGCTTTCAAGGCTAAACTCTCCCAGTGCAGGCTTCCCACAACCCTCCACCTCCACCATGCTTCTCTCCTCACGGCTGGGCCACCCTCCCACCTCTCCTCCACGCCCACACCCACCCCATACCACCAGCCAGCCAGTGTCACCCCTTGCACCAGTCAGGCCCGTCAGGCCGTGATATGACTCCGAGTCAATTTGGCGTGCTTGGAAGTTCAAACATGCCCGCGAAAAATTAATACGTCATATGACGTGAACTGGAGTCTGTCAACCGCACGTCATATGACGTGAACTGGCCCCTAGGGGTTAAAGAAACTGTTAGATAAAATGATGAGAAAAGCTTTAGAAGCAGCATATGTGCAAAGGAAGTCACTAGTTGTAAAGTTGGCTTTATGTGTTGGTCAGTCACTGTGGCAGGTCAACTACTGACCTCACCAAATGGGTAGGGGAAGGGAAGCAAGTCTGTATTCATTGGTGCAGGATCAGGTCACAGTAGGGTTATCAGGTCAGGTCAATGCCATAAAGATGGGCAGTCAATCAGTAATAGACACAAGTGTCCCCAGAACATCCTGTGTATAAACATCTATGATTTTCCACTTTCAGCCAGCTCATGCTGCCTTTATAGTCAGTTACATTTTCTTGCTTGGTTTCTGATTTAATTGTGGCAGGCACTTCTACCCTTCAGAATTAATGATTCCAACCAAACTTGGAAACAATGACCAGCCTATGATCTAGTTGTGTCCACAAGGTTTTGGTTGCTAGGCAACTACTCATTGCCTTGCAGCATCTGATTTTTTTTTTGTACTCTTCACATTTTAATCTGTAGAAGCATTACTAATGGGCATAGAAAGCCCTGAACATCTCTAGGCATAATCTTGAGGCCATTTCCTATCGGAAGTGTGCCATCCATTTTCCTCCCTCTCCTCTAGTTTTTGAGTGGCAACCCTATAAAGATTGCCCTCAGCATCCCTGGCAACCAGTACCTGTTTAAAAAAATGTCCCCTTATTTCCTTAGTCACCCAATGGAAGCTAATGAAACTTTGCATGCTTTTAAACACTGACTAGTTCTACAACTTTCTATTGTACACATATGTGCTACATTGGCCAGATCAGGGATCAAAGGCCATCAAATGTGATGCCTGCTTATAGACGTTAATGACTAATACAAGAGTGCTTTGTACATGCATGTTCTACATCGACCAGGTCAATGGTCAAAGGTAATCAAATACACTTCAGCAAAAAATCACTAAAATCATGACTACGCTTGTGCAAAATGCTAAGAATCCGAAGGTTATTGACCCTGAGACATGACTTTTGGGTGAGATGTTGTCCTCCAGTAACGCCATACAGGAGTGACTTTTTATACCAAAACTCGCTTCTGGTGACTGACAAAGCTTGATCAGCTTAGAGCTGGCCATCGGCACTTACCAGCTTGTAGAGTCTCTGAGAATTGTCCTTGTGCAATAAGAAACGTTAGAAAGATAAGGAATTTTAAGCTCTTTCCTGTTTTCCTCCCACCTATTGTTATACACCACTTTAATGCTAACACCCATCATTCATAATGAATCCATGCTAGGGCTGTCTCATACAGGACTGGTGTATTGGTATTAGCGAGGGTATCTTAACATGTCGGCAGGTCCTCTGGTAGATCAGTAAAGTATGCTTTATAAAACTCAAACCCTTAAACTATTGTTGCGTCCCAACCCCACACTGCCACAGGCTCCAACAACAGTAGTTCAGTATGGGAAGGACATTGCCCGGTGAGCTGCTCTTCCTATGGACAGCCTCTCGGTGTACAGCACACAATATATGCTGAGGCGAAGATAAACACTGGCTTCTTAAGTTTACTGTCTTTATCTTCCCAAATAACAACACTTAATGCCTTCCACTTCACTTTACTGTTTTCACAAGCACTGAATTTATACAAACTTTACTAACTGCATTTACAATTAATGCTTTACAACACTTCACTTTTCACAATAATACTTCACTGTTTTCAGAAGTACTGAAAATATACAAACTACACTGACATTGAACTACACTATAATTGAGCTGAAAACCAACTGTACTTCACTCAATCTGAACTGAAACCTGACTGAACTTACTGTAGTTTATTCTCCATCCTTATATAAGCTTGCATGCTTCTACAACATTCTAGGACGTGCTGGTCCTGTTCTCTTGTCCCTAGCAACAAAAGTTACCAATTCGGAGACAACCAAAACATGCCAGAACTCTCCCACCCTGCACAACGCTCTAAATTATTTAGCATACAGGCTTAAGTCAAATTACATTATTTAACGAACAATCGCGTAAATTAAACATTATAGAGAAAAGAGAGCATAAAAATTAATGCATAACTTACAAAACAACTATGCTCACAAACAGCAGGCAAACTGGCAACTCTGATTCGTAACGGTAAAATACCAGGAACATCGAGAAACGTCCAGAAGCTGCTTGACTACCTAACTAGCAAATCTCGCTTCTTAACACTGTTCCCTGCCTCAGTGAGGAGATTGCCTTCAATACACAGAAAAAAAATATTAATACTAACACACCAGTCTTGATTAAGACAGCCCTCGTATGTAATTATTATGTAGAGTGAATGAGCTCCAATGTAGTGACAAGAGTAGATAGCCTACATAGGAGAATTGGGTCTCAGGGAATGGATATATGCTCAAGTTGAAAACTTAAAAAATATAATAGTATGGAGGTATAATTTGCCTGCCAGTGTTCAGCGAGGTACAAAATTTGCCCTACTTTTCTATCGCACCTGTTTCACACTTAGAGACACCTTCTTTCCTGATGCATCTTAACATACAGAATCATCGATCTGTCGAGGAATTAAAAAGTCCTCATCATATTAGGCTGTGAGCCAGATACCGAAACCCTCTTCCCTCCTAGGGATTTTTGGAGATCATTTATAATTGGAGTAATGCTTAAATAAAGGAAATCTGCGTGCCTTCCAGAATGATATTGGTGGAATAAAAAATTTTGGTCTTTTTCAAAAAAGGCGGGCATGTAAAATTATAGACAGTTCCCTAACACACACACTGAAGCTAGAGTAAAAAGGTTTGTGTCTATTTATAGGTTTTTGATGCTGTTAATAACAATAAACATACACTTTTCTCAGACAAATATTTAACAACCATTTTGGAAGATGGCCACGATAATGCCAAAAATGTGATTTTTTTTCTTATAATTAAGTAAAAATTGTGACCACTGTGAAAACTATCCATTATGAGGTGTATGGAATATATAGTGTATAAACATAGTCTGGGCTACTGGCAACCATTTTTAACACTGTCACTAGAAAGTACTATGACAGATTAAATTTGTAAATCATTTGGTCACATTTAATATCTCATACTGCATAGAAAGAAACATTTCAACAAGTAACAAGACAAAATGAATACCACGTTATCACTTATGTGAACTAAAGTTTATATATTTAACTTTATATATTTATATATTAAATTCTATATTAACTTTATATATTAAACTTCATATACAGTAAAAGTCCATTGATCTGAATGGCAGTGGACCGAGATTCATTCGGATTATCAGATTGTTCAGATTTTTGGGTGGGACCCCTAAGACAGATTCATGTTTCAACTGAAATTTTACCGAATGGATCACTTTTCATTCATATTACAATATGGCACATATTAACATTATGTATTACACAAATTTTTTACTTAATCGCTTAACTGCGGGTCGTCACTTCTGTGACACTCGGTCGCAATGGATCATACAGCGGGGTGTCAATTTTGTGATTCCGTGCTGTTTTGAATTTGCCCGGGCTTTCAGGTGGTGACTTGTATCATCCATCAGCACTGCCAATGTCCATCAGTAGTCAGAGCTGCTAATGTCATCAGTACTCCCATCCATTGTTGACAATTTGGCCATTTTCCCTCATTCTAGACTCCCCTCCCAACCTCCCATCCATTACCCTCTCGTGTCGTCTGTTCAGCCGCTCTGAGCTACACAAATCTTCCTCGAATTTTTCCACTGATTTCATCCATTGAAATGAGCCCTATGCCCTATTCTTATACAAAATTATATAT
>JAGKTI010031986.1:0-12002 GCA_018397915.1 Birgus latro
CTTTCCCCTTTCCCATGCTTCCCCTCCTTTCCTCTTTCCCCTTTCCCTATTTCACCTTCTTTCCTCCCATCCTTCCCCTGTCCTTCCCTTGTCCTTCCCCTGTCCCTCCCTTATTCTCACCCTGTCCCTCCCTCATCTCTACTCCCTCTTGCCTATCCCTCCCTTATCCCTACTCCTTGCCTATCCCTCCCTTATCCCTACTCCTTGCCTATCTCTCACTTATCCCTACTCCTTGCCTATCTCTCACTTATCCCTACTTCCTCTTGCCTATCTCTCCCTTATCCCTACTCCTTCTTGCCTACCCCTCCTCCCTCTACCCTTCCCCTCCTCCTCCTTTTTCCCTCCCCCTCATACTCGTACTCTTCTCCCTTTTCTTCCATGCTCCCCCTCCCCCGCTTCTCCTTACGGGCCAGTGTTTGCTCTTCTCTGTGTGTTTTTTTTTTTCAACTTTTCCCTCTTCACTCCCTATCCCCTTCTCCCCCTCCCATATCGCTTTCCCTCTTCTGTATCCCTGTTTCCTCTTCCCTTCCCCATATTCTTTCCTTTTCACCTGCAGATTTCTTTCCCTTATTCCTCTTCCCTTTCCTTGTTCTTCATGCCATTCTCGCCCCTCTCCCATATCCCTTCCCCTCTTCGCTTCCATTTCTCCCTCCCTTCCCCCTCTTACCCCTTTCCTCCTCATGTCTCTGCTACCCTTCGTCTTCCCTTTTCTTTCCTCTGCTTCCCCTTTCGTATCCCTCTTCCCTTATTCAATTCCCCCTTCCCTCTCCCTTTGCCTTCCCTCCTCCTGCTCATCATTTCCATTCCCCTGCTTCCCGTTATTCATCCCTGCTCCTCATCTCCTTCCTGTCCGCTTTTCTTTTCCCCCTCTCCTTGTTTCCCCCTTTCTTCCCTAACTCCCTCTTTCCTTTCCTTCCCACCGCATTCCTTCCTTCCTTGTTGTTTACACTTTCCCTTCCCTTCCGTTCCCATCCACCCCTTCCCCTTTCCTTTCTTCTCCTTCCTCCCTTTCCACTCTTCCTTCCCCTTCCTCCCTTTCCCCATTCCCCCTTCCCCTCCACCTGCCTGACTCGGCTCCCATAATCCCGGTAACTTAATATCTCCATAACCAAACACTGTTACCCGGGACCTCCACTTTTCACACACACAAACCTTCGCGTCCCGGCCTTCCCTCGCACCCACACCTCACCAGCGCTCACCCAACCCCTCCTTCATGGACCCACAGAGGCAAAATCACCCCTACTATCCCTCTAGCTATCCTGGATGAGTGCGTGGGAGGGGCTTGAGGGCAGAAACGCGAAGGTAAGAGTACACGGAGCCTCCTGGAATCAATATTCGTTTCAGCTTTCCCTCCATCTTTTACAATATGACAGTGGTGTTAATGCCCAGAATACGAAGTGACAACCCCGTCTCTCTCCCCGTCGGGCCCGTAAGAGCGAGAGAGGCCACTGATACCACGGGAGCGACGACCTTATTGGGGGGCGGAGGGCTCGATCAGGGAGGCTATAAAGTCGAATAGCCCATTAGTTTGTGATTGAAATGCAGCTTAATTCCCCCGGCGTGTTTGACTGCTGTGACGTCACGGGGCCTTGCTGGATAAGAGGCTGGGTCTTATCTCTTTTAGAGGGGAGGGAGCGACTGAGTGAAGGTGAACTTGTAGGTGGGTAATAGTGGTAGGTGGTGGATATTTGTACGACTGGTAATGGTGGTAGGTGGTGATGATAGTGGTGAATGTTTGTAGGTCTATTGTAATGGTGGTTGGCGATGGTGGTTGTGGATGATGATAGGTGGTGGTCGTTTTTGAACTGTTGGTAGTGGTGGTTGGTGGCAGTGATTGTGGATGACGGCGGTGGTGGATGATGGTGGTAGGTGATGATGGTTGTGGTGTTGGATGATTGTGGTAGCCGGTGGGAGCTTATAGGACTGTAGTAGTGGTGGCTGTAATGCAGTGGTGGTATATTATAGCTTATTGGTAGAATTATGGGAATGGTGGTAGGCGGTGATGGTAGTCTTGGTAGTGGACAGTGGTGGTAGGTGGTAGGTAACTTTAAGACTGTGGTAATGACGGTAGATGATGGTGGTATAGTGGTGGTGGTTGTGGATGAGGGTGGATGTTTGTGGTACGAGTAATGGTGGAGGTTGGTGGCGGTGATTGAAAAATAAGCCTGTGATTTTTGTGGTAGTAGCGGTGGTGATTGTGGAAAATGGAAATATTTTTGGTAGTTGATGGAGATGGTGATAGTAGGTGTGAAGAATAACTGTGATGGTGAAATTGATAGGACTGAGACTGAAATTTTTTGATGGCTGTGAATGGTGGTGATGGTAGTGATGGTGATTGGTATGTAATATTACTGTAGTGGTAATAATGGTAGTTAGAGCTGTATGAGATCATGGTTTAGGTAACGGTCCTGCATTTTAAGATTTAGTGAAGGATTAAATGGTAGCGGAAAATGGTAGTATATGGTAATGAGTTAGGATGGATGGCAATGGTAGGCAGTGATTTTGTGGTGAAGGAATGTGGTTTTGATGATTGTGGAAGATGGTAAAACTGAGTGGTCGGTGTGGGGATGGCAAGAATAGATAGTATTTACGTGTGTGTGTGTGTAGAGAGAGAGAGAGAGAGGCCCTGTCACATTTCCTTTATCTATCCTTGGTCTTTAGAGGTTACTTCCGTGTTTCTTTATTAGTAGTGGTGGACGTAGTAGTAGGGTGGCACCTGGAGTATGGCCAGGAAGAGGAAGTAGGGACTAGGACGTCTTAAAAATTAGTTGTTTATCAGGTTTTTTATTTATTTAGTTGAGAGCTTTGTAGCATATGTTCCTCCGCTTTTATTTTTCTGTTTACATTCTAGTGCTGTTTCTTATATTCATCGATTTAACTACGTAATTTGTATCACTGACAAAAGTGGACATAGGTACACCCACTAATACATTCTTCGGTACCCTTGTGGTATGATACATTAAGACACACGACCCAAGAATTCTGAATTACCAACACCACCATATGAACACGATTTCACTTCTATTAATCATTTCAAAGCTCATCGCCCCCAGGAGAGCCGAATATTTTTTTTTTTTTTGCAGGTGTACAATAGGCAGAATAAGTCGCTTAGGAGATGGTGCTGGAAACTCTCCAAAGACACTTAGAGTACGACCCAAATTCAGTCCCACCTAACACTGTTCCTGCTTTGTCAGAAATATGTCATTCTGATGTTCATTGCCCCCTCATCACCCCTCCCAGTCTCCCCCCCCCCCTGCCCCCACTCCTCTTCCTACCCTCCACTCCTCCCCCTCCCCCCACTGCCTCCTCTGCCCCCCCACTTCCCCTCTTAATTCACCCATACCCGAGTGAATGTGTAACTTGATGCTTGAGGGTGAGAGAGGGATGGGAGATAGGGAAGGCTGGGTTTGAAGGAGAACAGAAGGAATGGGGGCTAGTTTATATCATCTGAGAGAGAGACAGAGAGAATATACATGTGGGTATTCGTGAGAGATTTATACCCAGTTTCATGAATGGTATGGGTTTGCTTCACAGGCGTTTCATTCCCATACTCACTTCATATTCATTGTCTGAGTCAGCCCTTTATATATGGAGATGAGAGGGAAGTTGATGAGTGGGGGAGGGATGGGAGGGGGGGGGAGAAAGGGTCAGTATGTGGGTAGGGGAGTTTGTGTGTGTGTGTGTGTGTGTGTGTGTGTGTGTGTGTGTGTGTGTTTTCCATTTCCTTCATACTTCCTTTTTTTTCTTTTCTCTTCTTCTTCTTATCAATCTCTGTCTTTCATCATTCGCTTTTCCCCATGATTACCCCTTTTTTTCCCCCTGCACCCTCCGTATCGCCTTCTCTTTCCCTTTTCCCCATTATTGCATCCTCTGTTTTCCCCTCATCACACTCCTTCCTCTGTTCTGCTCTTCTTTCTCTCCATTTTCCTCCCTCTCTCCCTCTCCACCATCTTCCTCCCTTTCTCCCTCTCATCCATCTTCTCACCTCCTCATCTTTCCTATCATCCCATTTACACCCCCTCATTTCTTCCTGTTTTCTGCCCCTCATTCTCCTCTTCTCCCTTTCATCACCCCGTTCTCCTCCTTTCTTTCCTTATTGTCCTCCCCGTCCTCATTCTTCTCTCCATCTCCCCTCCACCTCCTTCCTCTTCCCTCACTCTTCTCACACCTTCTCTCCACTTCTCACCCCTTTTGTCTCCCCTTCTTTTCTCCCCCACTCAGTGAACTTCTGCTCTTCCTTGCCTTCTGTCCTCCTCCTCCTCCTCCTCCTCCCCCCTTTCCCTTTCCCCGCCCTCCTCGTCTCTCATTCCCCTTCTTCCTTCTCTGTCCGTCTTCCTCCTTCCTGCTTCCATCACCACTCCGGCTTCCTCATCACGGCGCCGGGAGAAGAATGGTGAGGGGGTAAGCAACACAGCTATTGATTTGACGCGCCACGGAGCAGCAAGGAGGGAGTGGGGGGGGTGAAGGAGGGGAGAAGGAAGGAGGGAGAAGGTAAGAGGAGTGCAGGAGAGGTGAGGAGGAAGGAGGGAGAAGATGGGGAAAGGAGAAGGTAAGAGGAGGATGGAGGGCGAGGAATATGAAGGAGGGAGATGAGAGAAGTAGAGGAGAGAGGACGTGGAAAGAAGGAATCGAATGACAGGAAAAAGAGAAGAGGATCATAGGAAAGGGAAGAGAAGGAAGGAGAGAGAGAAATGTGGAGAAGGGAGAAGGAACGAGGACTATTGGAGATGAAGGAGATAAGATAGAGGAGGAGAAAGGACAGAGAGGAATATGGAGAAGGGAGAAGGTAAGATCGTTATTGGGAGCTGAAGGAAGATAGAAGGAGGGAGAAGATGGAGAAGGGGGAATGTAAGGGAGTGAAGGAGAGGAAGGAGGACAGGTGATGAAGGGAGTAAGAAGGAGAGGAAAATAGTGAAGGCTGAAGGTAAGGGGAGTATAGGAGGAGGTAATGGGACTGAAGGAAGAAAGGAAAGTACGATGGAGAAGGGAGATGAGTATGAGAGAGGGGGAAGAAAGGAAGGAGATGAGGTTAAGATGTGAGGAAGAAGATGAAGAGGGAGAAGGAAGGCTCTAAGTGTCAAGGAGATGGATGGGGAGAGAGAAGGTAGGAAGAGGGAGGAATGAGGAAGGAAAAGCGAGAATGAAAAAGAGGAGTAATGAGAGAGGAGAAGGAAAGGAGGGATGGGAGGAGCGAGAAATCTAGAAGGAAGGATTGGGGGAAAGGGGAATAAGAGAGAGGAGGAAGGAAGGAGGGTGGAGGAGAGGATAGTGAGGCAGATGGATGGAGGAAAAGGAGAAAGATGCAACGGGAATTTCAGGAAGAGACAGAGGTGGAGGAGAGGAAGGAATGAGAGAAAGAGAGAGAGAGAGAGAGAGAGAGAGGAGAGGGGAAAGGAGGCTGAGGATGAGGAAGAAGGAAAGAGAGAAGAGAGGGGGGAAGTGATACGAAGAAAGGAGGGGAGGGGGGAAGGACGGGAAAAGGAGAAGTAAGGGAGAGGAGAGGAGAAAGAAGGGGGAAAGAGAGGGGAAGTGTAGAGGAACGGAGGGGTTAATGACAAGGAAAAATGAAAGGAGAAAGAAAAAAAAACTTAGGACGAGGAAATGGGTCAGGCAGACACAGAGAGAGGCAGACATACATACTTGTAAAACAAGGGAGACGGATGCATGCACAAATGAAATGAGTAATCGCCGGAGGGATGATAATGGAAGATAAGGGAAGTAAAAGAAATTCAGGTGAGTAGATGGGAGGAAAGATAACCATGAGCACAGTAAATATAGAGACGTAAACGAGGAAATAGAGGAGGAAAGAATCAGTAACTTGTGGAATGGAAATTAAAGGGAAAAAAGAAAGGGTAAAAATGGCATGAATGATATTAAACAGGGTTCCGGAGGCTTAAATATGTGTAAGTGATTGTGTGGCCCATTCCACTGGCCTTGTTATTGTTATTTTTTTTTATCCTTTTCCCTCCCTTATCTATTTAGGTGGGAATAAGAGTGATGATGCTGATGATGATGATGCCGATGATGATGATAGGTAGAATGGCAGAAAGGGTGAGGAAAAACAAATAGACACAAGGACTGCCAGGCTGAGTGGGAAAAATAATTCAAGAAAATATAAGGAAGCGAGAATTTCAGAGAATGTGCGACCCACTATCTTGAGGCTTTTAGCGATGATAGTTCAGGGAGACTTGCATTAGGGCTAGTATCATCATTTGTTGACAAGAAAAATGAGTAGGGATGACTGACTTAGGGTGTTTATGTGGGAGAGGTCGGAAAGATAAAGGCACAAGGGGGGAAAAAAAAAATCTAAATGCAAGCACATGAAAAGATAAAAAAAATATGGAGAGAAAACACAAATAATAAAAGAAAATTCTGAGACATGAGAGGCAGACCTTAAGAACTAAAAGGAAGGTAAATGGAAGCTATGAGTGAAAGTTGAAGTGTTTCCCACTTACTGGATAACAGATGAAAGATGGAAGGCGCATTGTTTAGACGGTTACTGTGGCCTAGTTAGAGAGGGATTTTGAAGGGCTTTGGCTGCCTCCAGACGATTTTACTCAGCTAAGAATAAGTGTAGTAGCCTGGGAGTGTTCATATTTTAGTCTCATTCAGCTTCCACAATGATTTTTGCTATGCTTGACTGCTCACGTCCACCTTTATCCTTTTCTGTGTTACCTTCCACTGTGTTTTGTGTCTTCATGTACCCCTTTCATTTTCCCCGATTCCTTTCTCAACCTCATGTCACCAGTTTTCTGTTTCCGCTTTTCACTTTCCTCCCTTTTACCTGTGTATTCCATTCCTCTCACCCTCACTGCAATCTCTCTCTCTCTCAATATACTTTCCATACATACACATACCCTGCCCTCCCACGAACACACCCCTTCCTCCACTCCTCCTCCCTTTTCCCTTCGTCCCTACTTCCCTCTTGCTCTCTCCCTCTCTTCCTACTTCCCTCCACTCTCCCAGCGAGGTAAGCGGGCTACACCCAGAGGAGTAATTTAAATACAATTATCACCCGGGCCCCAGATTGACAGGACAAAGACCGTTGGGGAGTTTCGCGCCAAAATGGTCTTAGATTTCTTTGGCCACTCAGCGAGGACAATACACCTCTCTCTTTCATCACGCGTTGCTTTTTGGACTAATTTTCTATTGTTGGTAGACAGTACTGAGTTTTTATGGTGGAAAATCGCATAGATCGATGAGAAACTTGTATCGTATTGTATTTAGCAAGAAGTGAAGGGTTATATGGATGCAGGAGGGAGGAACGCTCGCTGAGGGGCCGCCATGACGCGCCCAGCTCCCCCTCCGAGCCTCGACAATTGGTAAATGGGGTGCCGGTTAGGGGCGTGAATCCCCCTCGTTAGAAGGACCAGTAATATGATAGCAGATTTCTTTCCACATGAGAGGGACGCCAGAATGGAGTTATGGAGGGTTGAGCACTGGCCCGACATAGCAGCCAGGAGCTAGAGTCACTGCAGTATGTAAACAACCTAGCTTGGGAATATGTGCTTCGTGTTTTGCGATGAATTTGATGATGGTTTTACTAATGATCTGTTTATTGAAGGCATTTTGGAGTCACGAATTGTTGTGCACTAGGCAAGCAGCGACCAGGGGTAAACAGAGTCATCCTTTATTATGCAAACAACTGTCTGATGATATTTCCTTCAACATTTGTGATGATTTTGATGATCCTCCTAGTGATTTACACATTGAAGGCTTTTTAGATGTCAATGACTACCCTGAATGTTTCGTTCCAAGTACGGATTTGATGATGATCCACCAAATGGTCCACATATTGAAGTTTTGTTTAGATATCCGTAAACCACCCTACAGTCTAATCTACAGTCCTAATCTACTTTTTGCAGATTTTTTATTTTTTTATTTTTACTAGCAGTAAAAACCCTTTAATATTTCGTTCCAGTTATTTGCAGTGAATTTGATGATGGTTTTCCGATGATCATCCAGTTGAAGGACATAAATATCCATAACCATCCGATCACTTCCAACAAACTGTGAAGAATTTAATGAAGGTTATTTAGATGATCTGCTTAGTGAATGTTCTTAAAGCTAATGTGTACCAAATTAGTTCAGGTAAATTATTTAAATATCCTAGTTCTTTAGCCTAGGGACATAAGCCAGCAAGATCCCAATTCCTTAAAGTTTCATTGATTCAGCTGAGTGAGTCATAAGGACGTGAGTGTTAAGTAATTCAGTGTAGTAGTTTTTCCAGTTACAAATAAAGCTCGTATACTGATATTTTTTTTTTTCCTTTTTTTTTTATACCAAGCCAGTTACCGGTAAAATTCATCCATACACACATCCTGTTTCCAAATATTCTCGTTTATTTCCCTTTTCCCAGCAGTCATACCGATACACGTTTTGTTCCCAAGTGATCCCTGGCAGTTTCCTTTTTCCCTGTTCTCACCTATATTGATGTCATTTATTTCCTCTTCCCGGTCAACAGAGTAATCCCATCTGTTTCCCTTTTCCCCGTTCATAGTCAGAATGTAATCCCTTCTGTTTCTCTCCCCCAATTCCTAGTCACCAAGAGTAATCCATGCTTTCTCTCGTTCCCACTCACTAAAGTAATCCAGTCTATTTCCGTTTTCCCTTCTCCTAGTTGGCTAATTACTCACTTCTATTTTCTTTTTCCCTCTTCCTTGTCAAGAAAGCAGTCACTTCTGTTTTATTTTCTCTTTTCTTTTTCGTTCGCCAAACTCGCCAATCACTGTGAAATGTGCGAATGCCCTGATGTGAATTTTGCGTATCCGAAGCCCCGCACTCTTTATTCTCGTAACTCCCACGTCCATGCGGCAAGACACACGAGTTTCCATTTTGAATTTATGGGAGTGCAGAATCTCTCTCTCCCCTCACACGCACGCACACACATACATTCGTACACACACACACACACACACACACACACACACACACACACACACGGCAAGGCGAGGGAAACGAGAGCCGCCGCCCTGCCTCTACCCTCGCACCAGAATTAATTTATGGAGATTGGAGGCTGCTGTTTTAGGGGGCTGGGAGAGAGAGAGGAATAGGGGAGGAGGGAGAGAGGGGAGGGAGAGGCTGATGGTTGTAGGGGATGAGAGAGGGGAGAGAGAGGGACGGATTGTAGGGGTGGAAGGGAGGGGAAGGGAGAGTGATGTAGGAGTGATAGAGGAGAAGGGAATTTAGAGGGAGGGAGGGAGGAGGATGGAGATGCGAAAGAAAGGGGAAGATAGTGATGGGGGAGTGGTGGAGGGAGAGGGGAATTGAGAGGAAGGGAGGGAGGGAATGAGAGGGAAGTAAGTGTGACAGGGAGGGGAAGGGGGAGTATTATAAGAGTTGTGGGGGGAGAGGAAAATTGAGAGGGGCTAGGGAGGGAGGGAAGAAAGAGGGGGATGTAAGGGTGAAATAGAAGGGAAAGGAAGGTAATGTAGCAGTGATGGTGGGAGAGGGGATGAGGAGGAGGCTAGTGTTTTGGGGGCTGGGAGAGAAGGGGAGAGGAGAGGTGAAGGAAAGGAAAAGATGGGAGGGAGAAGCTGAGGTTTGTGGGGACAGAAGAGCGGGAGGAGAAATTGGGGTGTTATGTTTTAGGCAGTCTGGGAGAGAGAGTGGAAGAGTGGAGAGGTGGGAAAGATGGAAGGGAGAGTGTGAGGGTTGAAGGGTTTGAAGGAAGAGCTATTGAGGTAGAGAACAGGGAACGGGAGGGGAGGGAGAGGGATGGAGGGAAAAGGAGAGATGTATAGGAGTGGAGGGAATGGAAGATAGGGGAAGGAGAGGATGAGGGGGAGGGAGGATGATGAAGGTTTGGTGGAGGGTAAAGGTGACGAGGGAAGAGGGAGAGGGCTGTAGAAATAGAAGGAGAGAAGTAAAATAGAGAGAGGGGAGGGCGAGGGGTGGAGAGAACAGCTGTAGAGATGTAGAAAGGGAGTACATAGGAAAGCAAACAGCAACAGACCTTATGGTCCTTTCGAGGCTGTTTGTTACAGAGTAGACTGTGACTACAAGATCTAACTCTACATGCTGGAGGATAAGGATAGAAAAGCAAGAAGGCTGAGAGGGAAGGGAGAAAGCTAGAGGGGTGGAGGAGAGGGAGAGTGATGTAGGTGTGGTAAAAGGAAGGGATGTTGGCGGTGTAGGGAGGTGGATGGAGGGATGGAGAAAAAGAGTAGTAGATGTAGAAAAGTGGAGGGAGAAGGATATGGGTGCGTTGGAGGGAAGGGGAGGAAACTGTCGGTTGATGGAGGAAGAATGAAAGAGCTGTAGGATTGCAAGGATTGGAGGGAAGGGAGGGAAAGTGTGGTAAAAGGAGAGGGGAGATGTGCAGGGTTGGAGGGGAGGAGAGAGGAACGACTGAAGCGTTGGAGAGAGAGAGAGAGAGGGACTATAGGCTGTAGACCTGGTGAGGAGAGAGAGTCGCAGGGGTGGAGAAGAGACTGGGATGAAAGGTGGATCGAGGAAAGGAGGAGAGGCTCTAAGAGTGAAGATACAAGGGAGGAAGGAAGGAAAGAGCTGATAAGAAGGAGGGAGCTTTTTTAAGGCAGGGGGAAGAGAAAAAGAGATATAGATAGCTGTAGAAGTGGAAGAAAGAGGAGACAATAGGGAAGTACTGTAGAGAGATAGCGTGGAAAAGGAGAAAGTGGAGAGAAGGAAGGTAAAAAAGAGAGGAAAGGGGGAGGGATGTTATAGATAAAGGACAGTACAAAGGATATGGATTTATTATTATTTTTTTTTATTTACTCTGCCTATGTGTGGCTTCCGTCTGCAGAATAACATCGTTTGGACTTAGTAAAAATGGAATATTTACATTTGAATATTACAGTGGAACAGTTAATAAGGTTAGTGGAAGGGGGCAATGAAAAAGAGTATAGAGAAGGAAAGAAATGAATACGAGAGAGACAGAGAGAGAGAGAGAGAGAGGCACAGAACAGCATGAAGGGAAAGGCATAGAACATTAAGCTGAGAATATTAACAAAAAAGAGAGGAAAGAAGATGTTAAGAAAAGTGAGGTGGAGATGATGATTATGATGGAGTGAAGGAGAGACATAGGGGGGCATGGGGGTAGTTGCCTCTAAGTCCAATATCCCGCAAGTTAAGGTGAACATTAACATTCATAACACCCCTTGATGGCAGCCAGTACGGGAACCTGCCTTACTCTCCCTTTCCTCCTTCTTTCCTTTTCTTCTTTTATCCATTATCCCACTATCTTCTTTCTTACTTACCATTCTTTCCCATTTTTATCCTTAATTTCTCCATAACGTTTCCCTTCTTCCACCCTAGTTTCTCCTGTTTTAATTTTCTTTCGTGTTTTTTTCTTTTTTATACCCTCGGACTTTTCTTAACCTTCCTTCTTTCCTATTCTCCCTTATCTCATGCTCACATTTTCGTCCTTCACCTCCCCCTTATAATTTTATCTCTTGCATCTTCCTCCCTTCACCTGTCCTTCCTTCTCATTTGTTTGAGTTTTTATTTTTCCCTCCCTTTATATCTGCTCATCTTCCCTTTCCTTTTATTTTGTTTTTATCTGTTTATTTACTTTCTTGTATTCTTCCTTCCTTCAGTACTCCCCTTTTTTTTTTTCTTTTGTTGGTTTTTAATTCTTCCTGCTTTTCTTCTGCCTAACCTCCTTGTTCTTTTCATTCATTTCATACTCCTACTCCCCTTAGCTCTCCTTCCTTCTCTTATTTCTTACACAGTCCTTCCCCCTCCCCCCCTTTTCTTTCCCACTTTCTTGTTGCGTTTAATTCTGTCTCGCTTTACCCCTCAATTCAGTTTTCCCCGTTTTTACTTCCTTTTACGCTCTCTGTTTATTCTATTAGTCCTTCAAGTTTCTGTCAGTTCTTTCACTTATTCCCTTCTTGCACCTCTCCCTCCGCTTTCCTTTTATATCTTTTACACTTTCTTTTCAGTTTTCCATCTCTCCTTCCTTCTCTCCTTCCTTACTTCGTCTTTCCCGTCTGTGTGTGTGTGTGTGTGTGTGTGTGTGTGTGTGTGTGTGTGTGTGT
>JAGKTI010031987.1:0-12002 GCA_018397915.1 Birgus latro
ATTCTACTACTACCTGATGGTATTTCTTCCTAGTGTTAATCAATTAATGAGGCCTTCTTTAATAACTCTAGGATATCTTCTTTGGCAGTAATCAGTAAACATCGAATATCATTCAGTCAAAGTACCGCCCATACACTGGTGGCTAATGCGGTGATATTCAGGAAGATTATATTCATTTTAAGGGAACCTAAAATTTTCTCCCTAACACTGGTGGCATCGGTGGGATATTTAGTTAGATTGGATATATTTGGATGGATTTGGTTATAACATGCTAGAGGCCCACTTGATCTTATATTGAGAACCCCTGGGAGGTAAAATTTTCAAGTGGTGATAAAACCGAAAAATTGATCGGTATATTCCCCCAGTTAAAAGTGTTAGTGCTTTGCAGAATGTTAAGAGTATCCTTAGTAGGTCACAGCCAAATACCTTAGTCATTGAATATTGATTCGGACTTGGAACTGAGAGTGTATCGGGCCCCTGGAGCCAAAGCCAGATCTTTTTTCTCTGATGAATGAGTCAGTGGAGTACTCGAGTGGCAACATGATCTGTGTATACTCGGATAAGAAGCAATGATATAAGCTGGCATACAACTCCTAGTCAAGTAGCACATGATATTGGTCAAATTGTAGAAGTCATAGAGAGTAAATGTGGAGCAGAGGTTCATATGTGTTTGGTGGAACCCCGTATTTACCAGGGTGACACCCCAATCTCCACTGAGGGTTACCGAACCTTCCAAAATGCGATCAATCAGAAACTGAAACGTAGAGCAGAGCAAAGGGTAATTCAGTTTAATACTGCCTTTTATGCGGGTTCACTAACAGATGGAGTGCACTGGTCAGGTGAGGCAAGGAGCAAGGTGAAGAATAAACTGGTGTCAGTGATAAGAGGATATCTGGCCTAATAAATTAGATAGCTGGTAGTAGCAAAAGGTGCTCCTTCTGTTTCACCATGAGTTGGCAAGGTGTAGAAATTAAGATTGAGGACGAAGAGTGTGTTCAGACAGAGGCGCAGCAGTCTTTTCCGAAGTTAGCCTGTCCTCAGACTTCAGAACGTATACAAACAATGATGGGTAACGTGAATCCCCTAAATCCACGTGATGTTCCAGTACTAGAACTGAGTCAATTACAGAGTATTGATGCGGCAGCTCGCTTGGAAATGTTCTTTGAAGCGGTAGAGCAGTGTAGCCAAGATGATACAATGCGCTTACAAATTGCGAAGAGTCGAGTGAGCACGGAGTTAGCAGTGTTCATTCACAATGTCCAAACTATTAGACGAGTAACCACGTGGTTAACATTCAAGGCGATCCTTAAATCAGAATTTGCTATTGAAGTAAGTATCAATCGGGCATAGCAGGAATTGGATTCAGCTAGCTACGATTGGGTAGAATCACCACAGGCTTTTGCGCACCGCTATATATGTAAACATGCGGCTGTTGAACACAAATTTCCCGGTGAAAGATTCCCTAACCGAGACAAAACAATCAAGCGTAAATTGTGGTATGGATTGCCTCTTCCATCAAGGAGTAAACTAGAAGGTTTCCTGAATGATGAATACCCATTAAAGAAATTCATTGATCGAATAGAGAATGAACGCCAATTGTTGGAAGCGAGTCAGGCCTCTCAAGTTAATATGTTACCTTTTGAAAGAAGCATGAAAGACAGGGTGTCAGACAACCAGCTATCACCTTCTACCTCACTGAAACAGAGTAAGTTTTCAAATCCAGACGGACCGAAAGAAGTAGTAAAGGATCTAAAGCGTCATATCCGTGAACTTAAGTCTAACCTGGCACAAATAGTTAAGGGTCGGCCTAATAACCCTAAAGTATATAGGGATATATACTGTGCTCATTGTCAAGCTTCCTCGCACAATCTCAGAGATTGTTGGCAAAAACCCCATCCTGGACACTGTTTTGATTGTCGCAGACCCGGATGTCAGTGAGGTGAATGCGGGTGTCCTGGACATAGTCCCGACACCACAGCTCAAGGCGTCTCTCCGGTAGTAACTCAGGAACCGGCTCAGCAGTTATGACTAGCCGGCGGTCAAACATCTCCCACCATCAGTGTCATAACAAATGGGAAGATGTTAGAAGCTGTCGTGGACACCGGCAGTAGTTACACTTTGATCAAGGAGTCCGCATTTAAACGAATTGGGGGAGAACTGAACACACGACGTAATCCGCCGCGCTTACAAGGAATCACAGGCGCACCTCTGAGAATACTAGGGATGTTGCGAGCTGAAATAACGGTTGGTGATGAGAAAGTACACAAACAATGGATCCCGGTAGTACCCAACTCTTATCTTAGTACAGATATTCTCCTGGGATGTGATGTGTTGAGCCAAGCTACACTCATGTGGGATGGAGTGAAGAGAGTTATGATGTGGGGTGGTGCACCTTATGTAGTGAACCATATCCGTCGTCAGAGGAACAAGGTGAAGAGAGTTAAAGATGAACCCGTAGTATTATCTAAACCGAAACAAACCTTCTCACAGATTAATCTCCTTTCGACCTTGCAGTTAGACCCTTACCAAACTAAATTTGTGTCTGTACCTGTGAAAGTGGAGAAGATGGAGAGTGAAAGATTGACGGGGAGAGTGTATGTGAGTGAGGTGGAGGGGGCGAGAGGGAGGGGGAGGCCGAGGATGAGATGGAGGGATGGAGTGGAGAGGTATATGAGAGAGGGGGGTGTGAGTTGGGAGCGTGGTAGTGAAATGGCAGGGGACAGAGTGACATGGAGGCGATTTGTTTGTGGCCACCCCGTTCGGGATTCAGGCGTCTGGCAATAGATAGATAGATAGAGACCTGTGAAAGTGGAACCAGCAACTAATCTTATCGTATTCAATATGGACGGTGGGTGTTAAGCGCCGAAGTGGTGACATGTAGATTGTAGGAGGACGACTGGGCCTTGATAGCAGGCTGTGAAGCCTATGCCCAGAGTCGGACACATAAAAATAAAAATAAATAAATAAATCTATCCACAGTCTAGAATGAGTCATAACAGTCACCCTTATTTGGTCCAAGTAAACGAGTCAAACAACATCTATGTTCCACTGATTAACCCCACTAAAAAGGTGAAAGTGTTACGAAAAGGTACCATCATCGGTTCGTATGAGAGAGTGACTAGCCCAGTCCCTGACAAAGTTAACATCACTAAAATACGAAGTGACTTTCTACCCGAGAATGATCACATCGAGCAAAAGGGTACCCGTAGTCAGAAATTGAAAGCTTTAATTGATGAACAGAAATGGCAACAACTCACTGATGGCCAGCGAAAAGAACTAACTGAACTAATTCTAAAGTATGACCCTCTATTTATCCTAGACCAAGGAGAATTAGGTTTGATCAAGGATCCCCCAGCTCATATTAAAGTTGAAAATCCTCAGCCCAGTCGAGGCCCAATGTATCGTTATCCTGTGCAGGCAAAACAAATTATCACTGAGATGTTGAAGGATATGGAGGATAGAGAGATCATTGAAAGATCCACAGCAGCCTGGTTATCACCTATTGTTTTGGTTAATAAACCCGATGGGAGTAAACGAATGTGCCTCGATTACCGCCATGTAAACTGGCATCTCGCAGCCGATGTCTATCCACTTCCACGGCTAGATGAATTAGTGGACCAAGCCGCTGGACATCAATATTACGTCACTCTAAACATGCGAGAGGCATATTTTCAGATTTTATTAGATGAGGAGAGTTGAGATCTGACTGCTTTCAGTGATGGTGTGGCTCTCTATCGTTTTCGTCGTCTTCCCTTTGGACTTAACTGTTCTCCTGCAATCTTCTCACGTCAAATGGTCAATTTGCTAACACCTCTTCTACAGAAAGGTTGGGTTAAAAACTACCTAGATGACTTAATCTTATGGGCCCCAAGTTTTCCTACCCTACTGGATCGTTTAAGACAACTTCTTGAACTGCTTGCTAGTAATGGTGTAAAGCTAAATCTCAGTAAGTGTGAATTTGGATGTAAAGAAGTGACTTTCCTTGGTCACCAGATTTCGGCAGAAGGTAGTAAACCTGATCCAAAGAATATAGAAGCCATTGTTAAAATGAAGCCACCCACCACTGAAAGAAGTGAGACGATTTCTCGGAATGTGCGGATTCTATAGAAAACATGTACCATCGTTCGCACACGTAGCTACACCACTCACTAATTTGACAAAATCATGAACCACTTTTCTCTGGACGGGCGAATGTCAGAAAGCATTTGAACATCTCAAATCTTGCCTTATCAATGCCCCTGTTCTAGTTGGAGCTAAAGTAGATCAGCCATTCATTCTTACTACGGATGCAAGTAACACCCACATTGGGGGGAGTCCTTAGTCAAGTACAAGCTGACGGTACTAATAAGCCAATCGGGTATTTCTCAAAAAAACTAACCCCTTGCGAGTCTCGCTATTCAACCACAGATAAAGCGGCTCTAGCAATAGTTCTTGCATGCCGAAATTATCACCATTACTTATGGGCTACACGGTTCACAATGATCACAGATCACCAACCACTGACCATCATATTCAAACGCAGGACTAAATCACCAAGAATGAACAGTTGGATTCTGGAAATGAGAGAGTACAATTATGATATACAATATCTCAAAGGTAAAGATAATTTTGTTGCAGATCAGTTATCACGCCCAGTTCGAGTGGTAGTCCGATCGCCTGAAGCCACCTCGCTTGGGTTGAACCGAGAACAGATGAGAGATCGCCAGAGAGTAGAACCAGTATGGGCAGAACTTTCGCAGTATTTAGAAGGTGGTAGGATTCCCACTAAAAGGCTGCCAAAGAATACTTTAGATCAGTTTGCCTTGGTAGAAGAAATATTGTATTGTGTTCGTGTAAAGGCAGACGGTAGTCTTCATTATAGTCTCATAGTTCCTCGCACTTTAGTTGTTCAGGCATTGCAACACGCCCATGAATTGACAGGACATCTAGGGCAGATGAAAACTATTAAGAAAGTGAAAGAACTGTATTATTGGCAAAACCTTAAGGTGGATGTTTGTGAATATGTTAAAAAGTGTGTAACTTGTCAAAGATTTAAGCAGAACACTGGATTGCAGCAACAGTGGAAAGAATTACCCCCAGTAAGTAAACCACTGGGGGGATTGGTATAGATCTCACAGACATGGTTGCTGGAACCCAGGGTTATCGTTATGTGCTTACAGTAGTGGACCATTATAGTCGTTTTGTCAGGTTTTTCCCCCTTACAACTAAACAGACCACACAAATCACAGACAAGCTAGGGCAGTATGTGGCAGATTATGACACTCCCCATGGAATTGTCCTGGATAACGGAGGAGGGTTCACCAGTCAAGAGTTCCATCGGTTTTGCCAGCGACACCAAATCACTTTGTACTATACGACCCCCTATCATCCTCAAGGAAATGGAGTAACAGAGAGGATGCACAGGACCCTGAAATCCGTCCTCTCCGCTTTATGTCAGGGCCACCCTCTCTGATGGCCCCAGTTGCTCCAGTCTTGTCAGATCGCCATGAACCAGGCGGTGCATACATCAACGGGTCAGCAACCGTACTTCGTCTTCTTTTCTCGCCACCCTCCCAGACTGGTCAGTGTGTCATTACCTTCAGTCGATGGCGAGGAAGACAAGATCACCACAGCTCACGCCCTCATACGGGACACTCACTGGAAAATGTCGAGAAGGTACCGAGACGTAGCCAATAGAAGGCAGAAAAATCAAGCAGTTGAAGTTGGTACTCTTGTATGGGTCAAGAAGTGATTCCTGGCACGTGTCGTGAACTTAACGTGAAGTGGGATGGTCCGTATCGTGTGGTGGAAGTGTTAAGAGAAGGTAGCGTGTATGTTGTAGAAAATGTATTCACAGGGAAAGTGTTGCAAAGAGCTGCTGGACAAGTAAAACCCTATTATGGAGAGGAAGAGTTGCTTTTAGAACCCCTGGACGAAGCATTCTTACCTGATCCAGAGGACAAGCAATTACCACCACGTGAAAGACGACCGCCACGCAGACTAACTGAGGAATGTTAAAGTGCTGTAGTGTGATGAAGTGTTGATAAGATGGTATGGTAATATTTAGTTAAGTGCTGGATAGGGAAGTGTGTGCGGGTCGGACCATCTGACTATTGACTGTGGTAGTTTGCGAGTTCAGAGAGAGTTTAATCTTCTGTTTGTGGTTAATCGGAGTATGTGTCATGGGCATAGCCCAGTTCAGTGGATGTATTATGTTGCTTGAATTCGATGGGTAACCGGTATCCTCTCACTCTACAGTAAGCACGGCCTAGGGTGTAACAGGGACTTCAGGACTTGACAGGCGCTCGTCAGTTACTAGGTGGAGAGCTGGAAGCACAAGGAAGTATGAATGGGGAGCGTAAATGGGGTAGTGAGTTGAATGCATGTGAAGCGCCCCTGGGACGATCCTAGCAGCGAGAGTACGGGTTTGTCCAGGTGAGACGACCATGTTAGCATTCAGGCAGGAGGTTGACTGGAGCACACATTTTTCTACTGAATATTCGGAGTTAAATTGGTGACAGAGAAGCGACCCCTTGGGGTACGCATATTATTCATGGACCAATAGGTGCCACTTATGGGAGTATCAGATAGTGAGAACACTGTCATAATTTGGAGTTCATAGAATAATTCACAGTCAAGTTGGCTCAGTCTGTCCCGTCCGCACACAGGTCTCTAAGAAGTGTAGTAGATGATGTTCAATTTTTTTTTTTCTGGAGGATGAACCCATGTAATGCTGTAATTTTGTATGTAACATAAGTATAATATAAGTAATATAAGTGTAATATAAGTTAGTATAAGTATAGTGTAAGTGTTATATACGTGTAATTTACATTAGTTTATGTATGGTGTAAGTGAAGTTCTGGACCCTGTTTAGATCGATGCAATGTATGGGAAGTGGACCTTGAATTTTATTTTTGGGCTTGATCTTAGTTAAAGTGTAGTAGGGGAGTAATATTGTTAACATGTAAGACCGTGTGGAGCGGGTTGGACGCGCAAATTCATGTCTGTTTTTGATAAAGAGGCGAAGAAAGTTGATTCGAGATTAAAATTCGCGATGAGTTGTATTTACACTTGGAATTCAGAATTTTGTTGTTGAGTTTGTGTTTATCATCTTGTTGTACTAAATAACAATGTCTAAGAGCTTGGGTAAAGTCTGATTATTGATTATAGTCAGTGTTCGCCGCGAAATTAATTTATTTTTCACTGTCACTAGATCACGTAAGCCAGACCAACGCGACACAAAGAATAATTAACTGTATGCGTGAGTTTAGGCATTGTTTAAACTGTTAGACCCATGTTATTGCCACAAAATTTAAATCATCATAAGTCATTTTGTCTTAGTAGAGGAGAGTGAAAATTCCTTGTTGCAAGTTCCTTGATGATTGTATAATTAGTTAACTGTAGAGTAATAAGTCGAAGCCAGAACCGTTTGTAGGAACATTGCGGGATTCCCGGAGCGTCCTTGCCGCAAGCCGTCACTTCGAGCTGTGATTTCATATTAGACGGATGTTCGACAGGTATGGTCTAGAGTAAATTCACTGTATTCCCCCCATACGTCACAATAATTAGTTTTCATTCTAACTATATATAAAGTAAGTTGTCTGATAATATTTTCCAATACTTTTATATGACTTCGAGCTGTGATTTCATAGTAGACGGACGTTCCACAGATGGTGTGGCGTCATGAGGTCGGGGTACTGTCTGCGTAATGTCTCCAAGTCCTAATTGCCAATGCCCTTACACAATTCCACTTAGTTCATTTCTTATACATAGTTGTCGATTATGGTGTCGTATGGTCCACTTAGTAAAGCCTTTATTCATAAAGTGAAATATTCTGGTTAAAAGCGAGTGAGATATGGAGTGTTGTATTTCTCTATCTTGCAGGGTATTGCAAGTGCTGTGATATTATATATTAAATTATTCTTGGGCATCTGATTATTTACATAGATATGTTATATAGTGCAAACCCATGGAAAATTGGAGTGATTATATTAAATATAGAGTAAACCTTGTAGCAAGTTGTAAACCTGGGAAATACTATGAGTCCTTTTGAGACCGTGGTTTATGCAAGTCTCTCCTGAGTTTGTAATTTTCTATTTCACATGTGAACCTCGTGTTGAGTTAAGAGGTCGAGTTGAGTGTATTCTTAATGTATGTATGTTATGTATTGGGCGAGTACTTCTTCTGTGAGCAGTATAATCAACATCTTGTTGAGTGTATAGCCCAAGGTACTTCAGAGGTGGTATTCTCTCGTATAATTGCTTTTGTATCGTGATACGTGAGTCAGTTGATTTATAATCGGTGGAGAAGAGAGTATTAATTCTCTCAGATATTCTGGTGGTATCAGAGACTGAAGTATTACTATGTTCTAGATACTATTTCTTGTTTGAAGGTTATTTCATTTTATGCATATTAAGGATAGTAATATAGTTAATTATACTTTTCGTATGTGTTTGGTCTAAATTCCTCTGGGAAGTTGATTATGAGGTTGAGTGGCCAGCAAGGCATGTTACTATCTATAAAATCCACGCTCTCATATTTTTTTCTCACGCTACCCTGTTTTTTTTTTTTTTTAATGCAAGGAAGAAGGAACCAAAGGCCAGGGCTCTCATACTGTTCCTTCCAAGAAAAAGTAAAAACAATACAAAAGAGAGCCAAATTCTAGATCCATTCATTTCGAGATGCCTGGACACACTGCGTTTGAAAGATTGGAGATCATAGGAAGCAGGGAATACAGACAGAGGGAGACAGTTCCAGAGCTGACCAGTTGCATAAATGAAGGACTGGAAGTAATGGTTAACTTTTGCATTAGAGAGTTGGACAGAAAAGGGATGAGAGTTTGTTGCTAGACGGGTACTACGTGCCCGTCGTAGAGGTGCAGGGATGCAAGCAGACAGTTCAGAGGAACAGTGACCATTGAAGTAGCGATAAAAGAGAGATGAAGAAGCAACAGTGCGGCGAAGAGACAAAAGTTGAAGGGAATCAGTAAGAAGAGGAGAGTTAATGAGACGAAAAGCCTTTGACTCCACCCTATTGAGAAGAACTGCATGTGGGGAGCCTCCCCACACATGAGAGTTGTACTCCATACACAGGCGAATAAAACTCGTGTACAAGGTCAACATCTGTGCAGGGGTAAAGAAAGTTCGGAGTCGGCCCAGCACACCTAATCTCTTGGAAGCAGATTTCACAAGAGATGTAATATGTTCTTTCCAAGACAAATCCCAAGAGAATGAAACCCCTAGCATATTCAAGGATGATGCAGGACTGAGCTGGACATTATTAAACATTAGTGGGTAATCCTGAGGAAGATTTTGTCGGGTTGATAAGTGTAAGAAGTGAGTTTTTGATGCATTAAAAATAACAAGATTATTTTCAACCCAATCAGAGATATGAGCCAAGTCAGACATTAGGTGTGCCATAGCCTCATCCCTTGTTTGCTGAAGTAACTGCTGAGATGGACGTTGCGGAAATCTAATGGAAAGGTGAAGGGTGGAATCATCAGCATATGAGTGGATAGGGTTAGATGTACAGCTTAGAAGGTCATTAATGAATAAAAGAAAGAGAGTTGGTGATAAGACAGAGCCCTGAGGAACACCACTGTTGATAGGCCTAGGAGAAGAACGATGGCTGTCTACAACAGCAGCTATAGAACGACCAGAAAGGAAGCTAAAGATGAAGGCACAGATAGAAGGATAGAAACCGTAAGAGGGCAGTTTGGAAATCAAAGATTTATGCCAGACTCGATCGAAAGCCTTTGAGATGTCAAGTGCAATGGCAAAGCTTTCGCCAAAGTCCCGAAAGGAGGATGACCAGGAGTCTGAAAGGTAGGTGAGAAGGTCGCCAGTGGAGCGTCCCTGACGGAACCCATACTGATGATCAGAAAGAAGGTTGTGACTGGAAAGGTGCTTTAAAATTTTTCTGTTAAGACCTGATTCAAAATCTTTTGATACACAGGATGTTAAAGCAAATGGACGATAGTTGGAGGGTTGGGAATGGTCACCCTTCTTTGGGACTGGCTGAATGAGAGCAAACTTCCAGCAAGAAGGAAAGGTACAAGTTGAGAGACAAAGGCGAAAGAGTTTACCTAGGCAGGGTGTAAGCACAGAAGTACAGTTTTTGAGGACAAGAGGTGGGACTCCATCAGGCCCATATGCCTTGTTAATATTGAGGCCAATGATGGCAGAAAATACATCAGCTGAAGACATTTTAATGCCAGTCATGAGGAAGTCTGAGGGGGGAAGTGATGGAGGAACAGCACCGGAATCGTCTAAGGTAGAATTGGAGAAGAAAGTCTGAGCAAAGAGATCTGCTTTATCAGTAGAAGAAATAGCTACAGAACCATCAGAGTAGAAAACAGGAGGGAAGGACGATGAGGTAAAGTTGTTAGAAACGTTTTTGGCAAGGTGCCAAAAGGAACGAGAAGAATTCGAGTTGGAGAGTTGGGAACATTTAGCACGGATGAAATTATTTTTAGCAGAGCGAAGAACAGACTTAGCACGATTCCGGGCAGAAATATAAAAAAGATGTGATTCAGGGGTGTGTTGGCTCGGGTACCTTTTAACGGCCCTCTCTCTGTTGCAGACAGCATTAGAACAAGCGTGATTAAACCAAGGCTTTCTTGCATTAGTCAGAGGATATGAAAAAGGAATGTATACTTCCATGCCCGAGAGAATAACCTCCGTAATGCGCAAGGCACACTCAGACGGCTCCAGGCCATGGAAGCAATAATCATTCCAAGGAAAATCAAAGAAATACTGCCTGAGGGCCTCCCAATCTGCAGCTCCAAAGTGCCACAGGCGGTGTTTCTTTGGAGGGTCCACAGGCCGTACTAGAGCAATAGGAAATGTTAAGGTAATAAGGTTATGACCGGAAAAGCCCAACAGAGAGAAATGATTAACAGTATAAGCAGAAGGATTAGTTGTTAGGAAAAGGTCAAGTATGTTGGAACTCTCTCCAAGGCGGTCAGGGATACGGGTAGGGTGCTGTACAAGCTGCTCTAGGTCATTAAGGATAGAAAAGATGTAGGCTTGTTCACCAGGTGGATCAGTGAAAGAGAAGGAGAGCCAAAGGTGGTGGTGAACATTGAAATCTCCTAAAATGGAGATTTCAGAGAAAGGAGAATTGGATAGAATGTGTTCCATCGTAGAAGTAAGATAGTCAAAGAATTTTTGATAGTCAGTAGCATTAGGAGATAAGTAAACAGCACAGATATATTTGGTCAGAGAATGACAGGAGAGCCGAAGCCAGAGAGTAGAGAATTCAGAAGAATCAAGTTCAGGAACACGAGAGCAAGATAGATCGTTGCGTACATATACACAACAGCCACCTTTGGCTTTGAAATGAGAATAGAGAAAGTAGGAGGATACAGAAAAGGGTTTGCTATCAGTTGTCTCAGACAGCTGAGTCTCAGTAAGAAAGAGAAGGTGGGGTTTAGAGGAGAAGAGGTGGTGCTCAACAGAGCGAAAGTTAGAGGAAAGGCCGCGAATGTTACAGAAATGAAGAAGGAGTGAGTCAGACAGTGGTTCCAGGCAGCTCCAAGAGTCGTCACCGGGAGAGGGGTGGATGGTGGGGGCATTTATGGTCCCCCCCCTGGGGACTCCGAGGCACGATTGTCATTAGCCATTTTTTAAACAAATTTGAAAAGGAAGTGTAGTGTGTAGCGTGTATGTAGTTTGGTGTTGACAGTTGGAGACACTTGTATTGGAGAGCATGCTGGTCTACTCTCTGTGTTACTGAGACACTGAAAAAGTTCAGCAAGGGGGATGGTCAGGAACAAGTCCTGAGGGCTGATGAAACGGGAGCTCCAGCTCTCCCTGTCATCAGCTTTCCATCCTCCTAGGGAGTACTGCCCTGCTCGACTGGTGCTACAGTCTACTCCTCTAAAGGCCTCATTGTCCCCTCTTTCACTGTACGGGACTAATATTTTTTTTTTTTTTTTTCCTGGCAATCGCTGGGTGGTGGCAGCATACCAAATTAATTCTACTACTACCTGATGGTATTTCTTCCTAGTGTTAATCAATTAA
>JAGKTI010031988.1:0-12001 GCA_018397915.1 Birgus latro
TCGTTTCGTTTTTTGAAGGCTGCAACATGCTTGCATGCATTGGCCTTTTTGGAATTGGAGCGTGTAGCATTTTATGACCGGATGCCCTTCCCGATGTGCTTTGAGAGTAAATGCAGAAAAGGGTAAAGTGATGGTTATTAAGAGAGGTGACTCCCAGTGTGATGTTACAGTGAATGGAGAGAGACTGGAATTGGTAAGAGAGTTCAAATACCCAGGTACAATGATAGAAAAGAGAGGAAAATGTGCAAAAAAAAAAAAAAGTGGAAAGTAGAGTGACACAAGGAAGGGAAATAGCTGGTGTTATGAAGGCCTTAATAAAAAACAAAGGCTTGAGTGTTGCAGCTGCGTGAGGCCAACTTTAACATGTGGATGTGAGACTATGTTGTGGCAAGAAAATGAAAAGTAAAGAGTAAGAGCAGTGGAGATGGGACTGCAGAGGAATGTAGGTGGAGTACAGAGTGGATAGGATATGGAATAATGTGATTTGTGAAAGATGCAAAGTCTGTGGACACCAGAAAAGAAGAGTGTACTAAAATGGTCTGGTCATGTGGAGAGGATAGCTGACAACAGAGTGGTGAAAAAGGTATACCTGAGCGAATCTGAAGGAGGGAAGAGGCAAGGCAGGCCAAGAAGGAGGTGGTGGGATATGGTGGATTAGTGTGTCAGGAAGAGGGGGATGGAAGTTGGTGTGGCTATGGGACTGACAAGAGACCAAGCTGGCTGGATGAATTTTGTGCAGAGAAGCGCATAACCAGGGACTTGGCACCCCTTTTAATGTGACATTGTTCGGACTGACTCCATCAGATAGGTATATGTGAAACTACAAAACGTGGAGAAACTCTTTTGGTCTATCTGATGGAGCCAGGATTCTGTAGGCTTCAATGATGAGTGAATGGAAGTGTAGCCCACAGAAACCTGGAGGTCTGGATGACAATGATTATTTCCAACTTCAAGCAGCTCCATGGTTTGTAAGAAACTAAATGAAAATATGCAATAATCTAACAGCACTGTAAATGTGGCAAACTTCATAGCCAACTATTCTGCTTTCATTAGTGCTTGACTGATTTAACCCACGGATTGCAAGCCACAGCTCAGGCTGGGAAGCGTCGCGTTGTGAGCCACAACTCAGTCTGTGCTAACCTGTCAGTGGCCGTGCAACACCGCTAACTACTCCACCCCTACACAAAGTTAAGCATGGTGCTATGCAAAGACAGAGATTTTTCTTTTTTTTTATCCAGATGATGCCCTGGATGTTTATCTTCAAGTTTATAATAAACAAAAATGAAAAAAAAAAAATCATTTTTTCACTACACTCCTGTACAAACTTATACATGGTGCTACACAAAGATGGAGAGAGAGAGAGAAATTTCTTTTTCACCAGATGATGCCCTGGATATTTATCTTCAAGTTTATAATAAACAAAAACTATATATTTATATATACATATATATTTTTATTCATTTTTTCGCTACACCCCTACGCAAACTTATGCATGGTGCTACACAAAGACGGAGAGAGAGAGAGAGAGAGAGAGAGAGAGAGAGAGAGAGAGAGTGAGAGAGAGGAAGAGAGAGAGAGAGAGAGAGAGAGAGAGAGAGAGAGATTTTCTTTTCACCAGATGATGCCCTGGATGTTTACTGTCATGTTTATAATAAACAAAAACTAAAAAAAAAAAAAAAATCCTTCATTTTTTGCACACCACGCGGTGGGATACAAGAAGGTAATAGGTAATTGTGCAATCCATGGATTAAAAATATATTTGCTTTCTTACAACTTCATCCTCCCACTTAACCTTTCCCCTCCCCTCCACCTCATTTATACTCACTGTTCCCCCTCTTCTCTGCTACACAAACAGCTTCTTCCTACTACTTCCCATCACCAATAACTGCTTCATCATCCAACCTGGCTTTACTGTATAGATCTCCCTAGCTACTGACAAAAGAAGTTCTCCTTTTTCTTTACTGCAAATCCTGGTAGGTTTCTTTAGTTGTTTACCAAAATGACATCTTTATACAGCAATCTTTCAATGTGCACTATAATTCAGCCTAGGGGAGATACCTTATGCTGAAAGGGACAGAAACAGTACTGTTAACCCTTTCACTATATTTTTAAAAACTATTTTTACTACTTGCATATTTTATATAATTTGTAATGGCCAAATTATTATTAACACTGAAAGTAATTGGTAGTTATGTCAGGAATGGTATGATATGTCATTAATGAAGGCACTCACTCATTGCAAGGGTCTACAGCCAGACCTCGTGGTTCCACTACGTTGCCCAAGTTATGAAGTAATTCTGGTTCTGCAGCCAATTCTTCTGCGAGTTTCTTGGAGATAGTGGCCTTCTTGATACTATGCGTGTCCGGCTCTGCCCAAAACAGCTGCTTGGACCGAGGATCATAAGACATCCCTTCGACCATGGTGTGAATATCTGGAGGTCAATGTAAACATTAAGAATCCACACTGAACTGTACTGTGTGAGGTCATTCCATCGTGAGGAACGTTACATTCGGAGACAAGCTATCAGCAAAAGTAGGCAATATAAACAAATGGTTTTTGCAGGCCATATAACCAATGCTTCACCACCCTACATCATACCACAGCTGGACTGTTTATATGTTTTTGATGATACACAGATTTTCAAAAGCTGCGTGAGGAACATTATTGTGATGCTATCCCCTGAGATGGAATAAGTAATTTCAGTAAGTCTGTGATCTGACTGGTTCAATCACAGAGTGCTTCATATCAATAATACATAAATAGATAAGATACCAAGCAAATTTGATTATTCCTAATAACTGTTGTTCTCTTAAGGTAAATGTGACCATCAGACACGTTACCGGAAAAGTGAGAAACGTTAACTGTGCGATTTTCACTGAAAAAATTATTATACAATCAATTCTTTATTACAGCTACAGTAACTGTATCACAAACATAAACAAAATGTGCAATGATGTGAAATTTACATAATAAACTACTAGAAAGTGGTTGGTGGGGACACTCACCATCCACTTACTTGATGTAGTGCTGCTCTCAGGTGCCTGCCCTTTCTTCTCTTCCTTCCTTCCTTCTTTCCATCCCTCCTCTTCTGTTTTTCCTTCCTTCATTCTTTCCTCTTCCTTCTGTCTACAGGTGACTCTACACTGAGTGACAAGTTAAATGGTTTCCTGTACACAAGGAAACCATTTACTACATTGGGTGTAACCATATAACCAAATTTTGGCACCTGGTGGTTTAGTGGGCGATCCAGTCGGATAGAGACGGTGCAGGTTTATATCCAAGGGGTAGTTGGGATTTACTGCTCATGTAATGCCACTCAGGGATGAGTCAGGCTGGTCACTCTCATCTTAAATGTCAGGACCAACCTGTCTAGCTCCGGGCCCCTATGTGCCTCATGGGGCAACACTGGATTAGCTGATGAATGAATGAATGAATGAATGAACTAACCAGAAGACAATTCTTGTTTAAGTGACATCGACATATTCAGAACACATCAACATAGACCACTTAATCGAGGAGGGAAAAGTCACGTCGAGTGCACAGCATGTCGTCCGTTCAGTGAAGTTAAGCAATGTTGGGTCTGGTTAGTACCTGGATAGGTGACCACCTGGGAACACCAAATGCTGTTGGCACTGAGTTTTGGGGAAGGCAGTGGTCGAATCAGTAGAGAGGTGGCCTGCAGTCTTAAGGGACCCAAGTTCGAATCCTGCTTAGAAGTGGCATGAAGTCTTAATGAACCCAAGTTCGAATGCTGGTTAGAGGTGGCCTGTAGTCTTAGTAAGTTAATATACCCAAGTTCGAATCCCGGTTAGAGGTGGCCTGCACTCTTAATGAACCCAAGTTCAAATCCTGGTTAGAGGTGGCCTACAGTCTTAATGAACCCAAGTTCGAATCCTGGTTAGAGGTGGCCCGCAGTCTTAATAAACCCAAGTTCGAATCCCGGTTAGAGATGGCCTGCTGTCTTAATTGATGGACCTAATTTCGAATCCCGGTTAGAGGTGGTCTGCAGTCTTAATGGACCCAAGTTCGAATCACGGTTAGAGGTGGCCTGCAGTCTTAATAGACCCAAGTTCGAATCCCGGTTGGGGGAGGGAACAGTTTAAGGATTTAAATTTCACAAAAGCAGACTTTACTGATTTACAAGAAGACCCACCGACATGTCGTAAAAGTACCCCCACTAATACCAATACACCAGTCCTGCATGAGACAGCCCTAGCATGTATTCAGTATGGACAGTGGGTGGTAGTGTCTAAATGGTGACATGTGGAGGTGTTTGATATGCAGGTGGACTACTGGGCCTTGGGAGCAGGCTGTGAAGCCCATGCTCAGAGTTGGACACACACACACACACACACACACACACACACACACACACACACACACACACACACACACACACACACACACACAAAAAGGATATTGAGAAATAATTATATTGAGGCTTTAACAGATTTCAACAGAATAACCAAGCTGTAAAGAATTTTATTCCAAATAGTTATTCATCTTCTAAACGATATACTAAAATCTAACAGTAACAAGTTATATGACTACTAGCCCTAAAAGTCCCACTCTTGCCCTGTCATGTGGGGAGCCACATATCCACCCATTCACATATCCATCTGCTCACTCAACCCATCCAACACTCACCCTTCCCAGCCACCCGTGTGACCCACCAAGCACACCAATCTCAGCCATCCACCCTGCTTACCCACAAATGTCACCCACCAGGCTTAAATAACACTGCCACCCAACACATCTACCCAACCTGAACCCACCCAACCCACAAGCCCAACCACCCAGGCAGAGCACCACGATCACAAAATCATCTCAGCCACCCTGGTGACCCACACATTCTGACAACCCATCTTGCCCACCAACCACAGTCACCCACCCTCCCCACACATGAAAGCGGCCCACCCTGCTCACTCAACAATGCCATCCATGACATCAACCCTCCCAGCCCTCCAACCGTACCCATCCATCTCTCCCTGAATACAGTTCAACTGCAGTAATTTCTCGTTTAAAGCTGTGCATGAGAAACGTTACATCTTTTTTTGGTAACATTCCTCACACTATGCATGTAATGTGTGTCATGGAGCATATGGCTTACCAGTCTCTTACAAGATATCTCAGAGCTACATTAGTAAGGTACTAGGATGACTATAATACAGTATAAAGTTATGTTAGTTTTCTCCAATTTGTAAACTGTGTATGGGAAAAATGTTAAAAAAACGTTGCACACATTACTCCTGAAGTACTTCCTCTTCAAGATAGTGCCACAATCTGACCACAAAGTATGGTGGAAACAACTGTAGTGACAGTTACAACTCAAACTGGTGCTATTTCAATAAAAACCAACAAAAGCATTCCAAACAAATACATACTCAGGTCAATGATGATAAGGAAATCACTAATTTCAGCGTGAATCTTTCTTCAGTGACTGGTACGACATTTTTTTAATCACTCATTCTCAACAGAGAATTTAGAAACTTTTTCTGTCCAGATTCATAAAATTCAATGCTTAAACTTTAATCATCACCATCAACATCATCATCATCCAGACCTCCTTTCCCACCCTAGGGCATGGTGAGGAGTAGCAATGTCCAGACAGCCCAAATTTGCCCAATCCAATGGGCCATGCTTCCACTCACTCATCATTCAAGCCCTCAGAATCCTGGCTCTATCTGATACACCAAAAACATTCACCACGTTTTGTAGCTTCACACAAACGTATCCGAAAGAGTCAATCCAGACGCTGCCACGTTAAAAAGGGGTGCCAAAATCCCTGATCATGCACTTCTCACAAATTCATCCAGCCAGCTTGATCTCTTGTCAGTTCCCTAGCTTCACCGACTTCCAAACCTATCTTCCTCACACACTCACCCACCAAATCTCTCCACCTTCTCCTTGGCCTACCTCGCCTCCTTCCTCCTTCAAATTTGCTCAGGTATACCTTTTTCACCACTCAATTGTTATCCATTCTCTCCACATGACCATACCATTGCAGTACACTCTCTTCGATTCTGGTGTCCACTGACTTCCTCACTCCACATCTTTCACGAATCACATTATTTCGTATCCTATCCACCCTCTGTACTCCACAAACATTTCTCAGCAGTCCCATCTCCACTGCTCTTACTCTTGACTTTTCATTTTTATGCCATACCATAGTCTCACATCCTTATGTTAAAGTTGGCACTAACACTCCTTCATGTAAGCCTCATGCAGCTGCAACACTCAAGCCTCTGTTTCTTATCAAGGCCTTCATTGCACCAGCTACTTCTCTTCCTTGTGTCACTCTCCTTCAACTTCTTTTGCATATTTTCCTCTCTTTTCTATCACTGTACCCAGGTATTTGAACTCTCTCACCAATTCCAGTCTCTCTTCATTCACTGTGACCACACTGGGAGTCACCTTCTCTCTCAATAACCATCACTTTACTCTTTTCTACATTTAATCTCAGGGCATGATGCTCACAGACACCAGCAAAACTCTGCACTAGTCTACCAAGTTCTTGTTCGGTATTTGCAAATAGTACTGCATCATCAGCATACAACAAATTTGAGATATTCCATCCATCACCATTTATTACCAGGGCCATTCCTCTCTTCATTACTCGTGTTTTTACTTCTCTCATCACCCCATCCATATATATATTGAACAACAATAGGGACATCACACAACCTTGCCACATGCCCACATCAATCGAGAATCATTCACTTAGATGCCCATTAACCCCTACACATGCTTCACTACCATCACAAAAACTCTTGACATAACCTATCAGCTTACCATCTACACCGTACATGTGCAAAACTTTCCACAATCCTTCTCTGTCTACTCTGTCATATGATTTTTCCAGATCCATGAATGCCATAAACACCTTATGGTCCTCCTCACAAGCCTTCTCTGCTCTCTGTCTCACTACGAATATTTGATCCACACATCCTGCCACTCCTAAAGCCACCCTGTTCATCACTCACTAGGACTTCTGATATCTCTCTTACTTTCTCTATAATAACTCTTCCATATACCTTTCCTACCACACTCAACTTACGCCACGATAATTCTTGACTCACTTCGCTCACCTTTATTTTTGTACAGGAGTACAATCACAGCTTTTTTCCACTCTGCTGGCACAGTTTCACACATCCATGCTTTCTTACGAATCTCCAACAAGCACTTCATTCCACTCTCTCCACTACACTTAATCATCTCTGCATACACCTCATCAACCCTAGCTGCTTTCCCATTTTTCAGCCGCTTCATAGCACTCTTCACCTGTGCAAGTGTCAAGTCTCCTGGCACTGCATTCCTTCTCTCCACACCCCCAAAACCAATCATGTTTACAGCTGCTCTGCTCTCTCTGTTCCCAATCATCAAGCTTTCAAAATATTCTTTCCATCTGGTCCTTACTTCATCCCCTTGGGTTAATAATCTACCTACCACCTGCATCCTTCACACCATCACATTTCTTTCCACTTTCACTTCTACATTTCCACACCTCTTTCCAGAATAACTTCCAATTTTCAGAGTAGTCTGCATTCATTTTTCTTCCTAGATCATCATTTACCTCCTCCTTTTTCCTCTTCACTAGATTCTTTACGTGCTTCTTGCTCTCAATATATTCAGCTTTCATTTCAACTGAACCCGTCCTGTAACCGGTGGCCGAATCGGTAGAGAGGCGGCCTGCAGTCCTGATGGACCAGGTTCGAACCTCCGCTGGGGCAGGGAACAGTTTAAGGATTTGAATTTCATATAAGCAGACTTTCCTGATCTACCAAATGACCCGCCGACATGTCGTAAAAATACCCCCGCTAATACCAATACACTAATCCTGTATGAGACAGCCCTAGCATGTATTCAATATGGATGGTTGGTGTTAGAGCCGAAGTGGTAACATGTGGAGGTGTAGGAGGACTACTGGGCCTTGGGATAGGCTACTGCCACCAAGACATATGCCCTGAAGCCTTTGCCCAGAGTCGGTCACATAAAAAAATAAAAAAAAATAAAAAAACACTCTAGCCATTTCTTCCTCTTTTTCTCCACAGCTTTCTTAACCTCATCATCCCACCATGCCGTACCTTTCCTCTTTGTTGTTACTCTTGCCACACCACACACCGCTTTAGCATTCCTAACTAAGCAATCCCTATATGCATTCCACAGGCTGTCCAGATCCATTTCATTCTAATTCACTGATTCATGATATATAATTTTTAATGGTAAATTTTTGATCAATTCTGAGACTGACACTATACTCTTCGCATTTGAACGATTCTCTTGTGCCCCGCCCACTCACCCGTCAGCCCTAGTATGGATCCTAAGCCAGTCTTGCCTGTGCTAGCGGCGCGTAACATGTCGGGCGCTGTCACTAATCCCAGCAACAAAACTTTTACTGAACTCCTTAACTGCGATTATATCTTTTCCATTTAACTAGGAAATATGTTTTGTAGTGAAGGATGTTGGAAAAAAGTACCAAGGACCATCATCGGCCTGAAAGGTTTGTGAAGTAACGAAAGTTCCCTGTATGAAAATAAAAAGGTATACATTCTACAAAGAACTTGTTTTGATTTTTTCCTTATATTTGGTATCCACACACACAAACACACACAACTCTTTTCCCTCTAAAGGTTTTAAATGACTTCACGTGTATAGAATCAAATTTCTTATACGGCATTGCTGATATATTTATACTGTATAAATAATTATACTGTACTGAGTAGGCAAAGCAAGGGACATTTCGTTTTCCTACTTTTGTATTTGAACCCTCTAATTATAATGAAATGTAGAAAATAAATTAGGAAAATTACAACATGGTTATGAAATTGTGGTAACTTAACAGACATGACAGGTAGATGACTTAATAAGTTTAACAGTGGGACAGCTGCGATGTGTTACGGCCAAGCTCCAAAGTTTCTTGGTGCCAAAACTCAACTGCTGTCGCGGGAGGAGGCGGGCTGCTTCTTTTCAAACTGATTTTGATTCAGTTAGCAAATTTTAGTGCTTCCTTTGTCATACAGGAATGAATTCAAAGTAAAAGTAAATAATACGATACTATTTTGTAGTAAGGCTCATTATTCTATCAAAAAGAAGAATAATTATCTCAGCCAATCAGCAATGAGTAGAGCTGGAAGTGGGCGGGCATCAGTAGGGGGCGAGGCATAAGAGAACAACACAAACGCTTCTAGTATAGCAGCTGACATTTGCATGGAATGACCCTGTGTGTGTATTTACCTAATTGTATTTACCTAATTGTGATATACAGGAAATGAGCTACGCTCGTGGGGTTCTGTCTCTGTTTCTCAATAAGTCAAATTTAGCTTTAAACTCGTTTAAGTTTTTAGACTGGACGATCTCTGTCCAGTCTATTCCACAGGTCTATGCATCTATACGGAAAACTATATTTCTTGATGTCCTTCAAGCAGCGCGGCTTCTTCAGTTTCAGTCCATGTCCTCTTGTTGCTCTCTTATCCCATAAAAACAGATCTTCTCTATCAATTTTATCTACTCCCATCATGGTCCTGAACACTGCAATCATGTCACCCCTCTCTCTCCTTTCCTCTAAGGATGGCAAATCCAGCCTTTCTAGCCTCTCACTATATGACAGATCTGCCAAACTGGGGACCATCTTGGTTGCTGTTCTTTGTATTCTCTCAATCTTGTTTATATCTTTCTTTTTGTGTGGGGACCACACTACTGCTGCATATTCTAACCTGGGGCGGATCATGGCCACTATCAGTTTTTTCATCATCTCTTCATTCATGTAATGGAATGCCACTCTTATGTTGGTCAAGAGTTTATATGTCTCTCTAACTATCTTGTTGATGTGTTTTTCAGGTGACAAACTATCCTGGATCAGCACTCCTAAATCTTTCTCTTCTCTCGCTTTTGTGATTGGTTCATTACCCATCATATAGTTCAGTGATGGTCTCTTGGTGCTTTTACCCATTTCCAATATTTTACATTTTTTTGCGTTGAATTTCATTTCCCACATCCGGCTCCAGTCATGTATCCTATCCAGATCCTCCTGCAGCATTTTACAGTCCTCCTCAACCTCTACCTTCCTCAAGATCTTGGCATCATCAGCAAACAGACTTGCATAACTGTTTACTCCATCTACCATATCATTTATGTAAATCAGGAACGTTACTGGTGCCAACACCGAGCCCTGTGGGACACCACTTGTTACTTCTCTCCATCCAGACATCCTGTCCTTTATTACTGTCCTCATTTGTCTGTCTCTCAAAAAGTCTTTCATCCATTCCAGGAGGTTACCCTTCAGTCCTCCTATATGCTCTAGTTTCCACATTAGTCTCTTATGGGGTACCTTGTCAAAGGCCTTCTCCAAATCTAAATATACACAATCCACCCAACCGTCTCTCTCCTGCAGCACATCAATCGCTCTTGAGTAAAAGCTCAACAAGTTGGAAACACATGACCTTCCACTTCTAAATCCAAACTGACTTTCAGTCAAAATATTCATCTCTTCCAGATATTTTATCCACCTATCTTTCAGAATCTTCTCGCACAATTTTGCAACCATGCTGGTTAGGGACACTGGTCTATAGTTCAGGGGTTCTTCCTTGTTTCCTCCCTTATAAATTGGTACCACATTTGCTCTCTTCCATTCCCGAGGCACTTTCCCTTCTTCCAGCGAACACACAATTAAACTGTGAATCTTATCTGCCAGTTGGTCTCTGCATTCCTTCAGTACCCAATTTGAAATTCCATCTGGTCCTGTGTGTGTGTGTGTGTGTGTGTGTGTGTGTGTGTGTGTGTGTGTGTGTGTGTGTGTGTGTTTATATTTCAGCATAATGAAATCTGCATTACAGTATGAAACAGAATGCTTTTCTTACATCATGCCAATAAACCAAACTGTGGTCACTTAACCTTAGGTAAAACATTGCAGTTGCATGCTTGTTGCTCATGTGGGAATACATTATGGGTTTTGGTGTGAGTTAGGGAAACTACCCTACTTTTTCTCAGGGATACTAATGTATGGAAAAGCTGACTGGCTAATGTAATACAGCATGCAGAATAAAGTATGTGGATATGAGGTTCACCACATCCTTAAACTGTATGGTTGATAGTAAAAGATTACAATAACATATATGTAGAGGTCTCCATAACAGTAGCAGTGGCTTAGCTGTTACCAGTGACAACATTAGTGATGGTTGATATGACACTCAGAATATTCAATAACCTTTTTTTTTTTCATGAAAACACTCAGTGCTACCACTGGCATATTTTATATTAATAGTAATCCCTCCACTATCCGACGTAATAGATCCAAAGGCATGACCGGACAGTGGTCTTGTCTGGATAGTGGCCCTGAAGCTCCCGCACCGGTCATTCCTGACCCTAACCTAACTTAACCTAAATCAGAAAACCACCTACCTACCTCCCTACCGGACATGCATAGCACTTATTTAAGTTCCCTTTCACATAAATAATTCACACAAAGCATGAATTAATTGAATTTTAACCAAAAAATGATGATTTAGAGGTGAGTGAGGCATAGGTGCTCACAACTTGCCACCATAGTGTAAGTAAGTATCGGACATGGAAATCACTATGAAAATCACCCTTTCTCACTTCCTATGCACTAAAATCATGAACACAAAGCATGAATTCATTTTATTTTAACCCCAAAAGGATGAATCTGAGTCAAGTAAGGCATACGTGTTCACCGAGTTGACAGCTTAGTGTAAGTTAGTATTGGACGTGGCAGCCACTATGAAAATCATCTCTTCTGACATTTTATGCACTAGATTATTGGATACAAAGCATCACATACAGTAAATGATGTAAACTGTTACCAGAAAAATGGTCAACAAGAGATAGTTATGGCAAAAGTGTTCACCAGAATATAGCATGCTGAAAGTAAGCACTGGACATGAAATTCACTGGCATTCACCTTTTTCACAGCTAGTGCACTAAAATAATGAACACAAAACATGAATTCATTTAAATTTAACCCAAAAAGGATGAATTTGAGGT